>JACXGJ010000570.1:0-117675 GCA_016801105.1 Esox niger | reverse complement strand
AACCAAAATAAACCACAACTACGTGCACAAACATTCAACATAAGTAGGTTCCCCAATTGGAGGCAATAACGAACACCTGCCTCCAATTGGGGAAACCAAAGCACATAGAGGTGGCTAGAGCCACCTATTTAGGCCATGTCCTGGCTATGGCCCCAGCCAGCGCAAAGATGGCTAGGGGCATAGCCAGGACATGACAGGATTAGAACCAGCAGTCTTCAGTTTATTGGCCTAACGCTCACTAGGCTCGCCAACCCAGTTTTTTTAATGAATTCTGCATGTCCATATAATGCTACTTTATTTATTGAAATGGATAGACAGAGGAACCTTTTCTGAAAGAGCAGCTGTTGCAGCAGTACATTTGCACTGGAGACGGCATGCTTGACCTCTGAACCACCCTGGACCACAATAAACCTACAAAAAAGACTGTTAGATCAAAACAGTCTTATATATTGTTGCATATAAGACCTTTGAACCACCCTGGACCACTCTAAACCTAACAAATAATAAAACACTGTTAGATCATGACAGTCTTATATTTTATTGCATATAAGCACTCCTGGTCCAAAACGATGACAATTTAAGGTAGATGTAATGCTTGGTTCTGTTTATCTGATGTTTAAAAGGAATAGGAACATAATAAACCATTCCTGTCTTTTTCAACAAATACAAACAGATTCTCATAAGATTGTCTCACATGAATTGGCTTTAATAAATTGGCTTGACTTTGTTTAAAAGGAATTATTCTGTTATTTTTTTACTTACTAGATTAGCTTCCCAGTGACTTAATGACCAAATGACCTAACTATACTGTTGGAAGTTAAAAAGATTATAATAACTGAGTTGCAAAACATGTTCTTAGGATTGGTTAGCTAAAGATATGGACTAATCTAACTGTTGTTTTGGAGGGGCCTGTTTTGTTTTACTCTTTGGCTTAGATGTTTTATTGTTGTGTTGTATTCATGATGTTGAATTGTAGGGCTCATTTGGAAATGAGACATAGTTCTCAAATGACTCCCTGTCTAAAAAATTATACTGTTTGTTTGTAACATTACTGAGATCAGTTGTTACAGTAACAACTCAGACAGTTATTGCTGGTAAACAATCTGCAACCAAATACTAAACATAAGCGTTTGATTTGAACATTATAATAACATGGCCTAATACCTTTCATGCCCAGATTTAGGGCAACTATTTAACCGCATTTTCCAATATTCCAAAAGGTCTGAAATCCTCCCTTTTTTCACTAGTAAAATAATTCCTCAGAGAAAATAAAATAAAGTAATTCCACATTTGTTTCTCAGATCACTCGATTCCTTCCACAGCCTGTAAAATGCTGACCTTGCGGCAGTCCTCTTTGTCTAGGCCTCTAGGGCATCCCACGTTAATGCAGCCCTCTGCCCCCACCCAGAACCTCCGGCCCAAGCAGGGTCAATGGAAGGCCCTGGAAATAGTCAAAGACTACAGTCTCCCAATTCATAGACTGTTCTCTATATTACCACACGGCAGACCCCGCAAGCGTTATCAGTTTATTATGTCTAAAACCGAGAGGACGCCTTACAGCTTCTGCCCCCAAGCTATTGTCAGTTGTTAGTGTAGTTTCTTACTCATTGTGTACACATGTCCTGTGTTATCAGTTATCTATCTTTTTTATGATTTGTATAGACTTCCTCCTTTTTTAACACAATGTTGTTCAAAAAGAGCCTGAAAGGAAACATTTTACTCTGAGTCCACACCTGTTTTGTTGTTGTGGGTAAATTATCAGTGTTTTGAGCACTAACTGCTGTATATTGTCAAAGGTTTTAAATACAGAAAGATTTTTCTTTGCATTGTCAGATTCATTCCATTCTACATTCAAATCATATAACAGATACAATCAGGCCATGTGAAAACATCCAGGGACGAAAAGCACTCTACTCGTCTTTCAGCAGTATGCAACAAAACATATGATCTATTGTACACTTGATATGTTCAACTCACAATGGACTACAGCACTCTTTGACTATTTTTTGGCAAAGTTTGGCGGCTGAGTGTATGGTCGTTTGATCCCTTGTTTTGTTGTTGTATTCAACACATTGATGATGAAGTTAGACTGACCCAGTTTATAGTGTATGAGGGAGAAACTAGGCATTTTTAAAGCATTAAGCTGTAGAGCAGGAAAGATCCCTCATCTTTGTTTATGATGCTATTGGCCAAAAAGGGGAAGACACTTTTCTCACCATTTGATATATTAAAAATGAGAACTTCACAAAATGTGCAAGGAAAGTCCAGCGAGCCAGAGGCATGCAGTTATTGACAGTGGGAGGTGGAAAACCGCGTTGCCTCCCTCTACTTCCTAGATAACCGACAGTGTGTGAAATGAGGAAGAGATGGGAGAGGATCTCAGTAATGCACTTATGCACACAGATATAGGACAAGCAAACATACACATACACACCCATGCATTCTAATGGACACGCATTGCTGTTTTGAGACGCAAGAGCTGCTGCAGTTCCTGTTGCGGTCCAGTGTCAATGGAATACAGTTTAAAGTGCCGGCAGGACTCAGTCATCTGACCGTCTGATCACTACACACACACAGAGACAAATATACCTCTACAACATTTTTGTGGGAAGTCAGAGTTTTGGAATAATGACTGACTTCAGGATGACCAAGAGTGGCCTTATGTTCCTCAGTCCTTCGGCAATTGCAAAGGATCAGAGGAGAAAAAACAGCGATGTAAGTATTCACTCTCGCTATGTAAGGTACTGATATGTTGTCGAGCTGTAATCTTAGCGTGTAGGGTTTCTGTAACTCCACATCCGTTAACCACTATTCAGCACCAGACCGAGCAGAAGTTGTCTCTTGACGGCACAGATGTGTCTAATCTCTTACTTTGATGTGTTGATTTATTACGTGGACAGAGATCGATTGAACATGACGTTTACAGTAACTATACAGTTGACAGTACGGTACAGGGGATGAGTAGGTCAGGGTTTATCTCTACCAGGCTTGCTATTACTCATTACCTTTCAGTGGTCTGCTTGTTTTATGCAGAGAGGTTATTCACCCTGCACATAAAGACTAGAGGTCATCAGTGAACAGTCACTGGTTCGGTGGTTTAACAGTAGTATCTCTACTTAACGTTGCAAACACCACCGGTCATTTGATCCGTGTTGGTTTGCACTTATGTTTGTTTTCAAGGCGGCACCAGGATCTCCCGACATATCATATGACACTCTTTGTTCACAGAAGTAAAACAAATAGGTAGCACCCATGGCTTTTCTGAGACAATCCAATGTTTGCCAGTCTGTGTGTAACTATGTGTGATTGTCTGTTAGTGCGTGGTGTGTATGAGCCCCTACAGTCAGGGCTGGTGTGCCCATGGTAAATTGATGTTGTCATGTGGAAACATCCGCTAGACACTCTAGTCCACTTGTATTACACGGTATTGGGAGAGAGCCTAGCTGAATAACATGCTGGATTATCATTGGCTGTGTGACCCTCTAGTTTGCCATTTTTATATCAGAACCTGCCTTGAGGTCTGGTTGAAGTTTCCCGCCAACAGGGTGTTCTGTATAGCCTTCTCTGCTCAAATGAGTGTGTCTAATCTGGGATAGACTAGATCCCATAGGCACTAGAGGACTGTGTGTTTGCCTGTGGATGTTCCTTCTCTTCATGAGATCTTCTTATCATGGACAGAATGGATCTGGCAGATAATGGGAGATGATGGGGAGTGTCATTTTAATCAGGTTAAAGCATTGGTGTTGATATTCGTGTCTGGATCAATTCCTGTAGGACGTGCACAGTAGTAAGCTATTGATTAGAATTGAACAGTACTGGCACAGGGAGGGTCATCTTAGAAACAATGCTGTGAAACTGATGTCTTTCATCTGCTGACATGTATACTGTACTCCCCAGTGTGATGAAGTCAGTCATCAACATATCCTGAGTATCTCCAGTTAACACCGAACCTCTGGCAGTCAGCTTAGATGGGAGGTAGTTGTTTGAGCTCTTAATGCTCTCCCACCGCCTTTCCAATCACTGTAGTGCACTTTGCCAGCTCCTTCAGATGAGGGGATCTGCTTCACGCAGATTGTTCTGAGGCTCGTGTCGGGTCGGGGCAGCCGGCCTGAGAAACACGAACGTTGACGCCACGGAGCGGTCCGAGGCAAGTGACCGTAAGGTGGAGGTGCTCGGATCGGCAATGCTATCAGGTCCTTATCCACAAAGGTGTCGGGGTGAACACAGGAGACATGCGCAGACAACTGCACACTCCGCTTATTTGACCCTCCTGTAAACCACTCCCTCCCTCTGATTGTCTTTCTCCTTCAGAACTCGGACCTATTTGCAATGATCGAGAGGATCCAGGTACAGTAAGTTGTCTGCACTGTATACACTCTTAGACAAACAAGGTGCTAATTGAAACCATTTTTTGGTCACAATAGGGAAGCCATATTTGGGCAAAAATGCTGGTGGAAACCTTCAAACGCATCTACGGAGACCTGTGAATGTATTTTAAGGGTTCCACCAGCATCTTAGTTTTTAAACTAAGGGTTCCACCAGCATCTATATCATAAGGCCTTCCTTGAAAGGCCTAGTTATACTCTAACAAGGGATTACCTTACTCATCTACACTTGAAAAAACATCTCAGTAGCAAGTGCAATAAATCCAACTATTAACACATTGGATTAGTTGAGAAAATTTTATGTATTTGTGTAGCATAAAATGTATCAACAAATTCTGAAAATAACTCTGCTGTAGAGCATAGTGGGAAATGTAATATAATGTCCAATGTTCAATTTGAACTTCCCGTTCAAAACCAAGAACCTCTTAAACCAGAATTATTCCTGCCTAACATCTGTTCTCTTCAGAAAAGCGTTCTTTAGATCAAAAGGGTAATCGGTCATTTTTTCTATGAGTCTACAGTCATCGCAGCTTTGTTTTCTATGCACCTTCGCCTCTGTGTTTTGAGAACCTGGGATTCTAAAGTGGATTCTAAAGTGTCTTTGTCCTGTTATTTGTGCCTGGTAAGAGACTATCAAAGTTTCTGTGTATGTGTAGCAAGTCTAACCGTGAGCTTTAAACTGTCCTGGGTGGAACCTTGTTGAACTACTTCTGTTTTCTTAGTTTGTAGCTTAGGCCCTAGTTGTTGGTGGCACCTCACCTTTTGTCATCTCTCACTCTCACACTGTCGTCTGCTTCTGTTACTACTCTCTCTTATCTTTCAATTAAGTGTATCTTGTGAAAGTTTTATTTTGAAATATAATTAATATACAACTATAAATTAATTTATTTACAGACAAGATGTTGCACTTTGAAGTTGCTGTTCTAAAACAGGGATTCCCCTAACCAGACCAGCTTTTAGACTTGATCCTAACCCTATTTGTTTTTTTTCTACTTTGACATTTCTTTGTGTGTTTCTTATGTGTTAACATCAAGGGAGTAGCCTAAAGGCCAAACACTCATTTGTTTCCCAACATGAATCAAAATAAGAATAATCATGTTGTTATCAGATAATATAATGTGTGCTGTCCTTGCTTACTCATGAAGTCTAGTTAATAGATTGAAACAGTTAATTGAACAATTAAGCCTTTCTTTCCCTTTGCACTTGATTATCAGTGCTTTTAACAAAACATAACGAGTTATTTCTGTCCTGTATATATCCCCAAGACCCTGACATGCCTCTATCTCCCTCCACAGGGCAGCAGAATGGACGAGCAGAGATGCACTCTCCCTCCACCCCTCAAAGTTAGTTTAATCCATCTTCACATTTTGCCACAGACTTCCTGTGGACTAAGGCTCCATTTTGGCAAAGACCTGCACCTCTTCTTTATCTCCCATCCGAAAGGCTTTCACACACAGCTAAAATCAGGAACCTAGCTGGGCTGTCACATTTCAACCCTCAGCAATTTTATTACACAGCCCTCAGACAACCAGTGTGAGAACAGAGGACTATGTAACATATTCGTTCTGGGGTCAACAGTCAGTCTTACGAAAGGGATGGTGCCAAGGCTCTCAAAGTAGTGAAAAATAAATATATGAATATACTGTTACATTTATTGTGCTTGTCACTCTACAAACATGTTTTTAAATGGTTGGCTTTATAACGTCAGTGTACTGATTGATTGCACTTTCAACATAAATGTTACATTCTGCCTTTATGCCAGAACTACTGTTTTCACTATTACAACATGTGATTTCCTCTCCAGACAGAGGAGGACTACATCCCTTACCCCAGCGTTCACGAGGTACATACATTTTCAAAATGAAATCTGTCTCACATGAAAACATTCAGAGACATATTATAATTTACCTTTATCTGCTATTGAATGGAATTGTTTACATTTTGTTTATTTTCATATCATATTATTAACCTGTGATGGGCATCAGGTCCTGGGTCGTAAGAGCCCCTTTCCCCTAATCCTGCTGCCTCAGTTCGGAGGTTACTGGATTGAGGGGACCAATCACAAACCCAGTGCCACAGCTGAGCCTGAGCAGCAGCCATGTGTCGCCTCCCACATCAAGCTGGAAACCAATAGCATGGCCAAGATCTATAGGAAGGAGTTTTTGGGCAAGGTGAGCCTCATCTCATATGCCCGGCTATTCCAGCTAAAATTTGAATTTGGAAGTATATTCTGAGGGAATATCATTGTGTTTTCTCTACAGGAACATTTCAACTACTATTCAATGGACACTGTCCTGGGACACCTGGTCCTCTCCATGAAGTATGAAGTCATCGGTGAGCAGGAGCACCTTCGTTTGCTACTTAGGTACCACATCTTATCTTTATTTATCTTTTCATGGCTCTCTTTATATATATATATTATTTTTTCCCCTTAAAATAACAAAGTGCTGTCAACTGGTTCACATGGTCTTTGGCTGGGGAACGCACTCTCCTTTCAGTACATATGTGCTGGCTTGTGCCTAAGTGCTGGCATGTGCTTGGTTCAACAAGCAGTTTGATAAGAAAGGCTTTTCAGGCTGGTCCTAGAAATTCTGTAGATTAATTTATTCGGCTTTGATGCCCCATGATTTGTATGCTGTGATTTTTCTGTGATTTAATAGGTATCTCTTTCTTTGTGGACTCCTCACCTACTGTGGAACTCTGTTTCAGGACAATATGCTGTAGCTATTAGTGGACTACAAGCTCGATCGCCAGGAAGTGCTCAATAGCACCTTACCCAGACAACAAAATATTGCCTGATCCAGACTGTAATGGTGTTTAAAGAGTTTAGTGCACATTTCTATGCATATCATATTGGTATTTCTACTATGTAGCAAAGAAGCACACCAAATGTAACCACAGGCTGGGAAAGACGTGTTGTGCTCACTTACAAACACACATCTCCCGCTAATATGTTCTCTTAATTTCTCAACTCCTCCATGTATTGATTAATAATCATGTGGCAAAGGGGTCACGACTCCATAAAAGCTGAAAAACAATTTTACAACCTTAACCAGTGCCCTTCAGCTGTTAACTGGACAGTTTCCATGATGATTGTAGAGTCACCAGCCCACCAGCACATCAAAGGGAAGATTCAATGGTTTTGAATCAAATTTCCATCAGCACAGAATCCCCTCTCTAGAGACAGAATGCTAAACCTCCCCATGACTATTCCAACATTTTGCCTTTTAGGACCAAATTAAAAACCCATCATGATGTGATTCCCATTTCCTGCCTGACAGAGTTCCCCAACGTGGTCCAAATGGCCAAGGTACGAAGATGCACAGAAGACATGTACATTCTCCTTCTTGGTGTTGAGAAGTGTGGACTTACTGGATGTACTTTTTTAAACCAAATGTATTGCATAAGGTTTTTATGACAGGAGGACGACTTTAAAGTACTTTGTTAATTTTTCAGCTTGTGTTTGAAGAAGTAAACGTGGACAGATTTTACCCAGTCCTTTATCCAAAGGTAGGCACTGTACTTCTATTTAAATCATTGGCCCAGAGGCTTTGTTTTTAAATAAAATGTTTCGAATATTTAATTATACAGTAATAGTATGTTCCAGTAAGGAGCATTTATGGTTTTATTGTTTCTTATTTTGCCCCCTCTATTAAAGTGGTAATCCCCTTGAAAATACACATTGATATGCATACAGCTCCAGAAAGAGAAAGGTGCAGTAGTCTCTTATTTTTTCCGGAGCTGTATATAAAGTATATATCTTTTTGTATCCTTTTCTATCTTTATGAAGTGAAGTAACATTATCTTGTTACTCAGGTCTATGGACAGTTCTTTTCTGCTAGCACAACTGTGTATATGTATATATATATATATATATATATATATATATATATATATATATATATATATATATATATATATATATATATATATATATATATATATATATATAACTTTGCATGAGGCGCTCTTGTACTTTCCAGCATGACAATAACCCTAAGCACAAAGCCCTGTTGACCATCTAGTGGTTACAGCAGAAAAAGGTGAAGGTTTTGGAGTGGTCAACACAGTCTCCTAACCTATATCATCAAGCTACCCTATCGAGATCTCAAACATGCAGTTCATGCAAGACGATCAAAGAGTTTGCATGACCAGGAGGCATTTTGCCAAGACGAATGGGCAGCTATACCGCCTGCAAAAATGTGGGGCCTCATAGTCAACTATTATGAAAGACTGCATGCTGTCATTGATGCTAAAGGGGGCAATACACAATATTAAGAACTAAGGCTATGCAGACTTTTGAACATGGGTCAGTTAATTTTTTGTTCATGGGTCAGTTCATGTTTTGTTTTATGATTGTGCCATTCTGTTACAGTTAAATGTGAATCACATATGAAATAAAAGACATGTATTTTACCTGCTCACTCATGGTTTCTTTACAAATGGTACATATATTGCCAATTCTCCAAGGTACGCAAACTTTTGAGCACAAATGTGTACATGTTTAGCAACTGATAGAACATACCTTAGCTGTATACCTAAGTTTCATGGTTGGTGTTTCATCACTTTCATTTTAACACTTCTGAATGTTCTATTTGAAATTATACAGGCCTCAAGGCTCATTGTCACCTTTGATGAGCATGTTATCAGCAACAACTTCAAGTTTGGAGTCATATATCAAAAGTTTGGCCAGGTGAGATTTTCATTTTGGGAGCAAGATATCTTTAATCTAGTTCCTGCTTATCATGACATGCCAGCTCAGCCACTAGTAGAGTTTAGGTGTTTGAGAGGTTGGTCCTGTTAAGCTCAGGACCTTTAATTTCTCCCTGCAGACCACAGAAGAAGAACTGTTTGGGAACAACAATGAGAGTCCAGCTTTTGTGGAGTTCTTGGAGTTTCTGGGTAACAAGATTGAGCTCCACGACTTTAAAGGGTATGAGTTGACTTAAATAGCATTGACATGGCAGATTGTAGACTGGTCATGACATCTTTCATTTTGACACTACAGTCCTTCAGAGCGAAAGATAATACATCTGTGTATTTTATACACACTTTGAGCATTATAATATCGGCAGTGCTGGCATTATGATTGAGTGGAAGGGAGTAACTGCCCTTGGAGTTTTCTGTGTGATGGATAAACAGAGTGATGTGGACAGTCTGTCTGGGCTGAGAGCGAGATGATCTGCTGCTGTAATATTCTGATGTGTGGTGTGACTCTGCAGGTTCAGAGGGGGTCTGGATGTCACCCATGGGCAGACTGGAACGGAGTCGGTCTACACTGCTTTTCACAACAAGGAGATCATGTTCCATGTGTCCACGAAGCTGCCCTACATTGAGGGAGACTCACAACAGGTAGACTCATAAGCCTGTCAACAGGTCTCTCAAGAGACTGGAGACTCATGTCTGGGATTTGTTGCCTGAGTTTTGTGGCAGACACAAAAAGGGTGAAAAAACATTGTACCAACTTGCAGACTATAGTTGAGGGAATGGGCAGAGATCTCAATAGTCTGGTAACATGAGACTACCTAACAGGTAACTTGCTCAGTCAACTTAATCATATCCTGTCTCAGTAGCTATATTAGGTTTGTGTTGTGCTTTTTTTTTATCAAGAAACATCATAATTTGTAAAGCAGACACCACAGACTCACCTTCTGTAAATAATTTTTTTTTAAAGTATGGAGTCGACAGGAGCAGTAGTTGGCTAGGTGATTTGGCTAGCTGTTTTCGGAAGTGTTCCTGAGCCCATGCAGGGATTTCCACTACAGAATCGTGTCATGTTTTAATGCAGTGCTGTCTGAGGGCCCGAAGATCCCGGACATCCAATATTGGTTTTCGGCCTTGTCCCTTGCATACAAAGATTTATCCAGATCCTCTGAATTGTTTAATGGTATTATGTATTGTGTATGATGAACTTCCCAAACTCCTCTCTGGGATGCTTTTTAATACCCAATCATGTTATTGACCTGTTGCCAATTAACATAATCAGTTGTGAGCTGTTCTACCAGGTTTACTTTTTAGCATTATACAACTTTTCCAGTCTTTTGTTGCCACTGTCCCAGCTTTTTAGAAAGATGTTGCTGACATCAAATTCAGTGGTCATATATTTTTCAAGGAACAATAACATTTCTCAGCTTTAACATTTGAGGTGTTTTTGTTTTTGTACTAATTTCTGTTTAATATGAGGTTTTAATTATTTGCACCTCATTGCATTGTTTTCTTTACATTTTTTACAGCGCCCAAACTTTTGGAAATGGGGCTGTATGAATACATTTGTGGATACGAGAAATAAAGACTCCAAATGCGATTTTTGCAACAGAAAGTATTGGCCAGTACATCCAGGTTTTGTGGTGTTAATAATACAATTAGGTGGCCTTGTCTTGTCATGCTCGAGTGACTCCTTATGGTGGCTTGGGTGTCTGTGAACTCAATTAAGGTAGAAAACCAGAGACTATATTCCTCCAGCGAATAAGTATTACAGTCTATATTTCCCGGTTGAGCGAGCAGCGTGAAAAGAACCAGAACTGCATCGGATGTGCTTTGAAGGAAACGTATATCAACACTGACTGTCCCTGGCCTGCTGGGAGTTGCAGCAAAGGGGCCCCATAGCATGAAATTCCAGTGAATTAGAATATTCTGTAGTGATGAGAACATGGCAATCATATTGGAGGGATGTCAACTGAATGATCACAAAACTGGATACATTCATATTCATGTTCCCATGTTTTATGTATCGAGAAGATGGTTGGCACTTATGTTCTTGCTAGGCGAATATTTTCTTGGTGACATTACTTGCATATCACAGCAACATTCCTATTCTTGTTAGTGACTGAAAGAGACTAGTGGGAATGTTTCTTGTTTGCTGGATTATCTATTCAGATGCTTTGAAACAGTTGGTTTATACAGTGGGGCAAAAAAGTATTTAGTCAGCCACCAATTGTGCAAGTTCTCCCACTTAAAAAGATGAGAGAGAGCTGTAATTTTCATCATAGGTACACTTCAACTATGAGAGACAAAATGAGAAAAAAAATCCAGAGAATCACATTGTTGGATTTTTTATGAATTTATTGGTAAATTCATCGGTAAAATAAGTATTTGGTCACCTACAAACAAGCAAGAATTCTGGCTCTCACAGACCTGTAACTTGTTCTTTAAGAGGCTCCTCTGTCCTCCACTCGTTACCTGTATGAATGGCATCTGTTTTAACTTGTTATCAGTATAAAAGACACCTGTCCACAACCTCAAACAGTCACACTACAAACTCCACTATGGCCAAGACCAAAGAGCTGTCAAAGGACACCAGAAACAAAATTGTAGACCTGCACCAGGCTGGGAAGACTGAATCTGCACTAGGTAAGCAGCTTGGTGTGAAGAAATCAACTGTGGGAGCAATTGTAAGAAAATGGAAGACATACAAGACCACTGATAATCTCCCTCGATCCGGGGCTCCACGCAAGATCTCACCTCGTGGGTTCAAAATGACGTTGAGCAATAATCCCAGAACCACATGGGTGACCTAGTGAATGACCTGCAGAGAGCTGGGACCAAAGTAACAAAGGCTACCATCAGTAACACACTATGCCGCCTGGGACTCAAATCCTGTAGTGCCAGACGTGTCCCCCTGCTTAAGCCAGTACATGTCCAGGCCCGTCTGAGGTTTGCTAGAGAGCATTTGGATGATCCAGAAGAGGATTGGGAGAATGTCATATGGTCAGATGAAACCAAAATATAACTTTTTGGTAAAAACTCAACTTGTCGTGTTTGGAGGAGAAAGAATGCTGAGTTGCATCCAAAGAACAACACACCTACTGTGAAGCATGGGGGTGGAAACATCATGTTTTGGGCTTTTTTTGTAAAGGGACCAGGACGACTGATCCGTGTAAAGGAAAGAATGAATGGGGCCATGTATCTTGGGATTTTGAGTGAAAACCTCCTTCCATCAGCAAGGGCATTGAAGATGAAACATGGCTGGGTCTTTCAGCATGACAATGATCCAAAACACACCGCCCGGGCAATGAAGGAGTGGCTTCGTAAGAATCATTTCAAGGTCCTGGAGTGGCCTAGCCAGTCACCAGATCTCAACCCCATAGAAAATCTTTGGAGGGAGTTGAAAGTCCGTATTGCCCAGTGACAGCCCCAAAACCTGAAGGATCTGGAGAAGGTCTGTATGGAAGAGTGGGCCAAAATCCCTGCTGCAGTGTGTGCAAACCTTATCATGACTTACAGAAAACATTTGACCTCTGTCATTGCCAACAAAGGGTATATAACAAAGTATTGAGATTAAGTTTTGTTATTGACCAAATACTTATTATTTTCCACCATAATTTACCATTAAAAATCCTACAATGTGATTTTCTGGATTTTGTTCTCATTTTGTCTCTCATAGTTGAACTGTGCCTAAGATTAAAATTACAGGCGGGAGAACTTGCACAATTGATGGCTGACTAAATACTTTTTTGCCCCACTAAAGATCTCATGTGTACAACAGTAACAGAACACAAGACTATAAAGCAATTCACCAGCTAACAAGTGAGGAATTATCCATAAAGCCTTGAAAACAAATATTGCCGCAATGTTTTATACATACAATCAATCTGTTCAGTGATAATTTTTTTATGGCACTAATTTGCTCTGCGGTGAATATCATTAGTCAACAGGTTTAATGTGGTCCTTTTAATGTATTTTAACCAACAAGTTCACATTGATTTGTAGTACAACATGTAACCTACAGCCAGTGACTGATCAGTGAGTAAACAACACATTTCAGAGCAGATGCTAAAGTTTTGAGGCCTATATTCCCAGTGAAAAGAAATATAATCTAGACATTTAATTCTCTACAGAGCCCCAGAGGTGGCATGGAGGGAAAGAAAATTGTAATGCACACATGCATTTCATAACTCACATGCACACTTTACAAAGTTGCATGTGCGCTTTACTAAGTTAATGTCATGTGCGCTTTAGCAAGACGTCCATTGCAATGCTTTTGTTACTTTCAATTAGTAAAATAGTTCAGAAGTGTAATGATGACTACACATTTTCAATTTCTAATATGTAATATACAAATAGGATATTGTTGACCTTAACTGAACACTGAAATGTCATTAGGTACACTGAACAGCAGTTAGATGGTCTTGGGGGCATGCCCAACGCACATGCGCTTTACAATGTTCTTTCCCACCATGTCACCTCTGGGGCTCTATAAATCTTTACTCTCTGAATTGACTATGCCTTTGAATATGCATTACATGGCCACAGCGGTTACTAGAATATTGCCTTCAGATATAAACACACATTGTTTCGGTACTGGAATATTTACTTGTTGTAGGTATTCTTGTCTAAATATACATTTTGGACATTTAACAGATGTTCCTATTAAAACCAACTTACACTTAATTTATTCATCCTAAGATGAAACTAGGTACGACAACCACACAACCCAGTAATACTAATTATATCAAACCTACCTAAACTCAGGTAGGGGCCTGTTTCCCTTACTGCGCCATTGGGCAAGAGCCATGGTTCAAGGGATCCAAGTTGAGTGGGAGTAGGAGGGTGATGATATGGAAAAACTTGGCTATGTTGAACAGCAGACAGCCATTCTGGATACTTTGCAGGGGTTTGAGAGCACAGAAAGCCGAACCTAAAGTGTTCCAGAGGTTAACATACAAGTGGAGAAAAGGCAGAGAGGAGGATAGTTACACACGGCCTGTGGTCATGAGAGAAATTCGATGAACTGCCCAATTATCTCAAGTAACGCTAGAGGCGGCTCATGGTAAAGAAAAGAACACTCATTCTTGTAGTTAACGTATTGGATGCAGGAGAAATGGGTAAAGACCTGAGTGACTTTGACATGGGCCTGATTGTTATGGCCAGACCGCTGGGTCCGAGGCTTCTGGGGTGCTCTTGGTCAGCAGTGGTGAGTAAAAGTGAGTTCTGAGGAGGGACAAACCACAAAATAACGACAGTGTTCGGCACCCAAGGCTCATCGATGTGTGAACGCAACAAAGGCTATTCCATCTGGTCCGAACCGACACAAGTCATAGAAAATGTAAACAATGATCCGGGGAGGAATGTGTCCCAACAGTCAGGGCATTGCAACCTGCTGCGTATGAGGCTGCGTAGCCCCATTGGCCGCCTGGTCCGATGAGTCCCGTTTTCTTTTACATCGTGTGGATGGCCGTGTACGTTTGTGCCGTTTACCCGGGGAAGTGATTGTACCAGGATGCACTGTGGGATGATGGCAAGCCGGTGGAGCGAGTGTGATACCCTGGGCAATGATCTGCTGGGAAACCCTGGGTCTGAGAATTCAAGCGGATGTCAAAAAACATATTTTGCAGACCAGATACATCCCTTCATGAAAATGGTATTCCTTGATGGCAGTGGCCTCTTTCAGCAAGATAATGAGGCCTGCCACACTGCATACATTGTTCAGGAATGTTTTGAGGAACACAACAACGAATTCAAGGTAGAGCCCTGGCCTCCAAATTCCCTAGATCTAAATCCAATTGAGCATCAATGGGATGTGCTGAACCAACAAGTCTGATCCACGATGGCTCCGCCTAGCAACTTACAGGATTTGAAGGATCTGCTACCAATGTCTTTGTTGCCGGTAACCACAGGAAAACTTCAGAGGTCTGAAGAGAGTCCATTCCTCAGCTGGTCTGTTCTGTTTTCGCAACATACAACATTTTAGCAATTTAAAACAAAACTTATTTTGTGACTAAACTTAAGCTCAAAAAAATATTCTACTTGGGCAATGCGAAGAGCATCTGTAACAAAGGAGAGCAGTCTTGGTTGAGTGAGTTGAACTTTGATTGGTTAGGGTTGAGGAGATTGTCCTGAGAGAGATACAGTGAGAGAAAAAATTTATTTGATCCCATGCTGATTTTGTACGTTTGCCCCCTGACAAAGAAATGATCAGTCTATAATTTTATTGGTAGGTTTATTTGAACAGTGAGAGACAGAATAACAAAAAAAATCTCTTCAAAACATGACTTAGTACCTGGTGACAAAACCCGTGTTGGCAAACAGAGGTCAGACGTTTCCTGTAGTTGGCCACCAGTTTTGCACACATCTCAGAAGGAATTTTGCCCATTGTCCCTTTGATGCGGTGAAGTTGTCCTGTCCACTTAGTAGAAAAACACCACCAAAACATAATGTTTCCTTACCAATGTTTGATGGTGAGGATGGTGTTCTTGGGGTCATAGTCAGCATTCTTCCTCCTCCAAACACGGCAAGTTGAGTTGATGCTCAATTTTGGTCTCATTTGACCACAACATTTTCACCCATTTCTCCTCTGAATCATTTAGATGTTCATTGGCAAACTTCAGTTGGGACTGTACTTGTGCTTTCTTGAGCAGGGGGCTGTGCTTTCACTTTGTGGGCGCTGCAGGTTTTCAGTCCTTTACGGCGTTGTGTGTTACCAATTGTTTTCTTGTTGACTATGGTGCCAGCTGCCTTGATCATTGACAAGATCCTCCCATGTAGTTCTGGGCTGATTCTTCACTGTTCTCATGATCATTGCAACTCCAGGGGGTGAGATTTTGCATGGAGCTCCAGACCGAGGGAGTTTTTTTGTGTTTCTTCAATTTGCAAATAATTGCACCAACGGTTGTCTCCTCACCAGTGTGATGGTCTTGTAGCCCATTCCAGCCTTGTGTATGGCTACAATCTTGTCCCTGACATCCTTGAGCAGCTTTGGTCATGGTGGAGAGTTTGGTATCTGATTTGATTAATTGCTTCTGTGGACAGGTGTCTTTTATACAGTAACAAGCTGAGATTAGGAGCACTCCCTTTAAGAGTGCTAGCTTGTTATCTGTATAAAAGACACATGGGAGCAAGAAATCTTTGTTTGAGAGGGGATGGAATACTTATTACCCTCATTAAAATGCAAATAAATTTAGAATATTTTTTACATGTGTTTTTCTGGATTTTGTTGTTGTTATTCTGTCTCTATCTGTTCAAATAAACCTACCATTAAAATGATAGACTAATAATTTCTCTGTCAGTGGGCATACATATAGAATCAGCAGGGAATCAAATACTTTTTTCCCCTCACTGTAACTGGAGAATTGGTCCGAGATGGCACTAACTTGTTTTGTAAAGGACAGAGAAAGGATAGCATTTTTTTCATGTCAGAGCGGTCAGGTGTTGGTATCTTGTGGAGAGGGGCAGCTCTTGCCATCTTGCAGAGAAGGGGAACTGAAAAGGTTATTATTATTATGAATCTAGTGTGATCCATTGGACCAATGTCATTCAGGACAGGTGCTGCGTGGAGCCTACTGTTTACTACAAAAGAAAATGAAAGGACGACAGAAAACAATCATCTACACCTGAATATTCCTGGGTTATCAGCCTTTTCTGGCAACTTCGTTCCCTCTCCTGATTGCGCCACTTTGCGCTCTTCAAATCTGGTGTGGCCGGGGTATCTCATGATGTCTCCTCGCCTCTTCTGCTCCTTTCAACATTCACACCACATCGGATACTTTAATGATAACGTTGCAGAACAACATTGTGGGCAATACTTCAAATTAGTATTGAAGCCTACGAAACCTAATATTTTTATCAACTATCTGCTAGCAGCAGGTTATGTTCAATAAGCAGTTCACTGATTCAGCAAGCTATTATGAAGATATACTTGAACTAACCAAATACAAAAAGATTAAGAGAAAAACAAACAGACATCGTTGTCACAATCAGTGTTTATAATGGTGACACTGGTGTTTTTGTGCTGTTTGCAGCTCCAGAGGAAAAGGCACATTGGCAACGACATCGTGGCCATTTTGTTTCAGGAGGAAAACACGCCCTTTGTGCCAGACATGATAGCCTCCAACTTCCTGCATGCCTATGTGGTGGTGCAGGTGGAGAATGCCTGCTCAGAAAACATCACATACAAGGTACTGTGCGCCCAGGGATGGGCATCACCTCCCAGCATACGAACCTGCTATGACCGGATCTGTATTTCATTCTAACCATTTTGTTTTAGATGTGGCTTTTTCTGTTTAAATCCAAGCCAATGTTCTCGTGTGTTGATACCTTTTGCCCTTTGATTAAGAAATACATTTAAAAAAATCATATGATGGCATATGGGCAGTTTTCATTTGGATGCATTTCACCTCTCTTTTACCACTCTAGGTGTCTGTTACAGCGAGAGATGATGTGCCTTTTTTTGGACCTGCTCTACCAGACCCAGCCATCTTTAAGAAGGTGAAACGTCTCATCTAAATAATGCATCAATCTAAAAAATGCATTAACTAGCTGAACCCATTACAGGAACAACATATAGGGCCAGTTTAGCGGGCACATTCAGCCTTCGCTTTAACAAAAAAAAGCATGCTCAATGGAAAATCTCCATTGCAGTTGATTTTTGTTTTTTAATCTGTGTCCACAAAACTGGCCCATATTCATTTAGACTTTCTTTCCCTTCTTCCCAAGGGACATGAGTTTCGTGAGTTTCTGTTCACGAAGCTGATCAATGCTGAGTTCGCCTGTTACAAGGCTGAGAAGTTTGCTAAGCTGGAGGTGAGAGCAGGGCTGTACTATGGCCTGATAAGCAGTGTGGTAGGACTCATGCTGATGTTCCTCTTATTATATGGAGGGTCTGTGTTTCTATGTCATTACAGAGGATTGGACGTTCTGTTTAAATGTTAATGGCTGGTCTCATCAGCTGATGTTTGTTGTGTTGATTCTAGTATTTAGTTACGGTCTCTGTAGTGTGCATGCAACTGCCTTTAACTCGTGTGTGTTTGAGTGTATTCCTCCGATCAGTTCCTATAGTTGTGACGGGCACATTGTTTGTTGTTGATAGGAGCGCACGAGGTCGGCCCTACTGGAAACGCTGTATGAGGAGCTGCACATCAACAGCCAGTCCATGATGGGCCTGGGAGGGGAAGAGGACAAACTGGAAAATGGGGGTGGAGGGGGAGGGGGATTCTTTGAGTCCTTTAAGGTAAGCCCCCCGATTACAAGCAGGCATAACCGTGCTACTTTTTTTTCGGGAAGGGATTCTGGGTATTCAAACATGAAAAAGTCTGAAAGGAGAGGAAGCACTAGTGTCAGTGCTTTCTGACATTTCCCTGGTGGTGCTGGATATTCCCCAGTCAGCCGCTGCCAAATCATATCGCCCTGTTAGTGCAATGTGAAGGGAGGTTCGGGGCTTGGGAGGTTTCCTGTTGGTGCGCCGCCTCTACTCTGATTCTGAATCTCTTATCACTGACCATTAGAGTGGTTGAGTATGACGCGTGGCCAGAGCAGTCATCCAGGCCAGTGGAAGGGCAGGGATTGTGTGTCTCTGACTGCCGATACTGCCTCTCATTAGAGAAATGGTGATGACACTGCACACAAGGCTTTTGATGTGCTACTCCTCTCGCTTCCTTTCTAGCTCAGTCTTGAGTTCCTCTGTATTCCTCTCTATTTTCTCTTTTCTCTCTATTCTCTACCTGTACATCATTTATGGATGGGTCTTCTGAGAATCTGCAAAATAATGAATGATTATTATGCACTCTCAGTCTCCTCTGAGTACCCACTTTCAGACATCAGACTTGGAACTCTCCTCTTATGTCAATATACTCTACATAATATTTTGACCTCTCTCTCCCTTATCTACACTGCCCCCAAGTGTTCAGACATGGTTCTGCACAATCTCCATGAGAGTATCATTAGAACCAACGTCAGTGTGGTTAAGGCAAAGGTTAGGGGCGGTTACACAATCTCCGACCAACTCATCTTTCTCTGTACTCTGTAGCGGGTGATCCGCAGCAGAAGCCAGTCTATGGATGCCATGGGCCTCAGTAACAAGAAGCCACACACTGTCTCCACTAGTCTCAGCGGCAGCTTTACAGAGACCCCCAAAACCCCAGGGATAGTAAGTAGCCATTTTGGTTTAATCAGATCAATGTGTCTAACTACTGACTTGGCGTTAGAATTCGGTGGCTGACACTCCCCTAAGAACACCTAACCCAAACTACTGCATACCCAACCCTCTCACCTCTGTGGCATTGGCCAACACTGCCTGAAGCAAATGCCTCACTCCTCTGTTCTACCCCATTTTAACACACTGTTTCATATATGGTATCATCATTACTCAT
Organism: Esox niger; assembly: GCA_016801105.1. Classification (NCBI taxonomy): domain Eukaryota; kingdom Metazoa; phylum Chordata; class Actinopteri; order Esociformes; family Esocidae; genus Esox; species Esox niger. Next base: position 98,207 of record JACXGJ010000570.1, on the reverse strand, counting down.
TGCCAAAGTTTGTCTTTTGTCATGGCATTTTCAAATACCATATTCACAGTATTCCATATAGCTAACCCAGTCATCAAGGGCCATACACAAAACATCTTAAGATTAAAAGTACCTCCCAAATTGCTGATTTTGTAGACACTAAAAACAATGGGCGTGTCAGTCCTAATTTTAGGACTCGTCAGTTTTTGGTCTAAGAGTATTTCATAAAGCGTTTTAGCGCTAAAGCCAGTTCCTGTATCTGTGAAGTTAAGGGTAGTCAAAAGGACTCCTAACTAAGAATAAATCACAAACAATCCTAAAAGAGCTGCTGCTGGCAATCCGCCTCGTAATCAGGTCGACATTTTACGAAACGTTTATTGAAACTGAGCTTTTAACAAGGTATCACCTTAATGGCGAGGGGCATTATCATCATAGTAGAGCCAGTCAGGGATGCTGTCACTTCACCAACAAACAGAAACAACCCAATTACATCAGAGATCCAATGTATGCTACTTGGCCACAGGGAACGTGAAGCTATGCAGAGCAGATGGAATACATATATCTGTCGTCTGTCAGTAGAATATTACATTAAACAATAAATGCCCTCTCTAGACCCCACATCATCCGACAACATCCGGTTTTCTCTTGATATTCACCAACCACAAGGAAACAAAGTTGACTTCATGGCCATAGCTGGACCACCCGGTTTACGGTATTTGGAGCTATTGATTGGACATTAGATGAGACATAATTGCATAATCTTAAAATGTACGTGAATTTGTTTACTAATTGTTTACAATTAGCTGCACATATAATCATCTAGTCAGTATTTCATTGTTGGTTTCATGTTTTACCAGTGACACTTTTTTTTAAATCTTAATTTCAATATGGTAACATGACACATCCTTCTACTGTATTGGAGACCCCTCTACTATCAGCCAATCACTGTGGGCATAGTAAGGTTGTTCATGCAACATGACATCATCCATACAGCAGTTTCAAACCAGCCCTCTCTTTTAGCTTAAGATTTCTCTCCATTCTTTAGTAAAAGTTGATCTCAGCAGCGTTGTGAATAGGTTTTGAGAGGAAATGCTCAGATAGACACCTTTACTTCTGTTTGGGAGGCCTCTTAGTGATAAGATAAATTGTTTGGTGAATATGCCCCCAGAAACAGTATTCGTCAATGGACTGTATAATGATATATATTCCGGTAAAACCTGCACACAGATGTGTTGACGTGCGAAAGTAGCTGCTAGTGTGGTTTTTTGAAAGTGTCTTTTAATTGAATGATCCCAAAGAATCTGTAAACCCGTTTTGCCCTTCTCCAGGCTTAGTGGACATTTGACTCTGACTCTCATAAGATACTGAGGCCTAATTTACAAAGATATTCATCTAGCTGTCTGACTACCCAGAGTCCCTCCCTTGTGTTTGTGCTCACATGTATTTTGCATGTGCCTCTCTATGCAGTCTAGCATTGGCACGGCATGAAGCCTGTCTGTCAGTTGTCAAGTCATTAGTACACAGTCCCTTTCAGGACACTAGCCTTTCAATTTTACTCAATATGTCTTCTGTCGTCTGTGTCTTATTGTACACTGTGAGCTCGTTTTACGCTTTGCTGTTCCAATGCTACCTTCTTCATGACAACACATCCTGTCTTTCTCTGACCCTCTCAATATCTTCATATTTATCCCCTTTGTCTTTCTCTGCTTTCTCTAACCCTTTGCCGTTCAGTCATTACTTGTCCCAGGGAAAAGTCCCAGTAGATATCACGGACGTCGCGGCAGTGCCATAGGGATAGGAACAATAGAAGAGGTTCATGTAATACTCTCTCTTCTAATTTGCTGTATCCCTGTTTTTTCAGTTTGTTGTCTCTTTGCATTAGTCAATAACTGTTTATTCTGCCTCAAACTATTTTTTCTTGTAGACATTTATGAAGTGATTATTTAGGTGGATTGTAATAAAGCTATACACTTTATAATGTAAGGGTATCCATTGCTAAAAATGGAAAGATACAGGTTTCTTATGGAGGAACAAAGGAGTCAAAATATAAAACAAATACTGCTCAGCACAATTAAGGGAACACTTAAATCACACATCGGGTCTGGAAGAACAAAATATATTGAACATCAAAATCTTTACTGTACATTTTGTTATTCGTTGAAAGTGAAATGACATAACAACGGTCAATGGATACCAAAATCCTCAACCGATTGAGGACTGGATTCAAACTCACACTGAAAATCTAAGTAAACAACTGATATCACAGGCTGTTCCAATTTGAATTATCACGGCAACTCGTAATGTTACTCAGTAGTGTGTGGCGCCCATGTGCCTATATGCATTCCCAAAAATGTCTGGGCAGGCTCCTGATGAGACAGCGGATGGAATCCTGGGGTTTCTCCTCCCGACCTGGATCAGAGCATTAGTGAGTTTCTGTGGTGCTACTTGGTGGCATCAAATGCACAGATACATAACATCCCATAGGTTCTCAGTTGGATTCAGGTATGGGGAACAAGAGGGCCTGTCAATGGAATTCATTCCTTCTTCATCCTGGAACTGCCCACACACCCTGGCCACATGAGGCCAGGCATTGTCCTGCACAAGAAGGCCCGCTGCACCAGCGTATGGTTTGATGATGGGTCTGAGGATTTCATCCCGGTATCTAACAACTGTCAGTGTACCGTTGGCTAGCACATGGAGGTCTGTGCAACCCTCCAAGGCTATGCCTCTCCAGACCATCACTGACCCACCGCCAAACCAGTCATGCTGGATGATTTTGCAGGCAGCATAATGTTCACCACGGCGTCTCAAGACTCTTTCACATTTGTCACATGTGCTCAATGTGAACCTGCTCTAATCTGCAGACCTGGCATTTCTGGTGTTCTCTGGCAAATGCCAATTGAGTTGCATGATGCTGGGCTGTGAGCACAGGTCCCTTTAGAGGACATTGGTCTCTTATGCCACCCGTATTGGAGTCAGTTTCAGAAAGTTTGGACCAGTAGCCAGCTGGAGACCATTTGTAGGGCTCTGACAGTGCTCCTCCTGTTCCTCCTCGCACAAAGGAGCAGATACCGGTCCTGCTGCTGGGTTGATGCCCTTCTATAGCCCTTTCCAGCTCTCCCCTTGTAACTGGTATCTCCTCCATGCTCTTGAGACTGTACTGCGAGACATAGCCAACATATTTGCCACAGCACGTATGGATGTGCCAATCTGGAGGAGCTGGACTACCTGCAACCTGAATGGAATGAGCTGTAGGTACCGCCTCACAGTACAACTAGATACAGGTACAATAGAAAAATGCAAAACTAGAGAAGATACAGTCAGGAAGCAGTTGTCTGTGGCCACCAATTGCAAGATTACCTTTTTGCTGTAGCTAATCCAGTGCATATGTTGTCACTTGCACCAATGCAGGTGACATTGATTCACGTATGCTTCCCTCACTGGACAGATTCAAATCCCTGAAATTTCATTGACTTGGTGTTTATACTGTGATTGTGTTCCCTAAACATTTTTTGAGCAGTGTATATAATGAACAAAATATTTAATTAAATATATAAGGTGCCAAAAATAAATATTTTTTAACATGGACTATTTCATATTTCAATACCATGTTGTTTTTCATATTTTAATGGACTGCTTCATAAATTCACAGTTTATTCCATAATGTTGTTTTTCATTATCACTAGGGATAAGTCAGTCAATGCAAGTTGGTGGTCTTTGGCCGCTAATTGGCTTAACATTTCACCTTTGTCTACAAGGGAGCTCATGCTAACGCTAGATTTTTCTGGTAGAGAGCAAATTTATTAAGCAACTGCTGGCTTCAGCCAGTGTTCCCAGACGGGGTGGTTTCTTGCCCAATTGGGCTATCTGTAATTACAGTGTGTGGTGAAAAATGGGCTTGGGTTTTATAGAAAGAAAATAGCTTTTGGACAATTTTGATTTGGAGTGTGCGAGTGTTTGAGCAGTTAACTGTCAATGAATTCTGGCAACCCTGGTTTAAGCACTGCATGTTTGTGTAGCCAATATCAAGGCAACTAAAGCTCTATACACCTGGCTTTGGCAGCGATCCCTGTTGCCCCTTTGATGCACTTCTGGAAGTAATTTTTTTATTTGTATTCTAAGCTATTCTTAGTCACCAGGGCTAGCCCTGCTCAAAAGCAACATCATGTGAAAAACAAATTACACTTACTGGGATTTTTACATAATAATAGTGATTTTCCTTGAACTTTCTTCATACAAGCTTGTCAAATTGCTATCCTCAAGCACAAGCATGATGCTACAAAATCCTGTTTGCGTACCAACAACAGAGCAACTGTAGAACCTAGTGTGGCTGGATAAGCCAGTCAGCTGCTAAAGATAATTCAATAGCATTGATTAACATATCCCTTGTGATCATGTAAAATGACATATTATGAAATAGACCATGATATTATGAAATCGGCCATGAAATTATGAATTATGACCACAATATGATGAAAAAGCCATTTCATAGTATTGTGAAATATAATATTATTTTGTGTCAATATATGTACTATTATAAAAAAAATACTTCATAATGTGCCACCTAACATAATATATTTATTAAATTATGTAATTAATTATATAATTATTTATATCATTTTGACTCCTTTGGTCCTCCATAGTTTCTCAACTTCTTTCATATATCAATTCGTCTTTCATTCATAAAACATGATGTTTCAAAAATTTTACAGGACTTTAAACCACTGGCATTTTGCTTAATGCATTTGAATATTGTATACTACAAATGACATTAAACAAATGCCTTTTAACCATATTTAACTGATTTAAAAAAAATTGCAGACTGTAAAAAAGACCACATCAATTATTATAATGCATACAATATAATTAGATTGTCGTGTTTTTTATTCCATGTAAAGTTGGAAGAATACGGTGGCTGACTAACTTATTTACCTCTCCCCAGTCATTGATCATTCCTGGGAAGAGTCCTACCAGAAAAAAGTCTGGGCCCTTCAGCTCTCGACGGAGCAGTGCCATTGGGATTGAGAACATCCAGGAGGTACAGGAGAGGAGGTGAGCGAAAGGCTACTTGAGAGTATATCGAAAAGTTGGGGATTTCAGGAAAAATACAGAAAAAGATCATGACTACAGGCCAGCACCCTTACCCACTTTAAATAGTTGTCCACTTTCGCTCAATTGCATTTTAAGTTGCATTCTACATTAGGTCGGAATAGGCTAAGGTTAGGAAAGATGATGGTTAGGATAAGTATAACTAACATGCTAACATATTAACACAGTTAACATACAGTATATTTAACTGAATATGATAATTTGCTACAATGCTAAAGTTAACCTTTGGACTGAAACATTTTCACATACAAAGTCCTTTCCATTTCTTCATCGCAACCAACCAAACTTCCCACATTTTGTTCAGTTTAAAGTATCCCTAAAATTAGATTGCATAGTACTTTTGGTGTCTGAACAAATGGTGTAGTTGTTTTGGCCTCACTAGGAAAGGAAGGTGCTAAAGAGAAGGGTGAGGTTTCCACGGATATCTGATGTCACAAGAGTTGCTTTTGAGCCAATGCTGATAACTGTATGTCCCTTCCACCCTCAGTCGGGAGGTGTCCCCCAGCACACAGAGGACTCCAGACAGTGGACAAATTTCTCAGGATCCCAAATCCGAGAACTCATCTAATCAGAGCTCACCAGAGATGCCAACTACAAAGAACAGGTGAACAGATGTCACATATCTACTCAGTCAAACACACACTGAACAATTTCTGTGTGTGTGTGTGTGTGTTTGCTGGTTGTTGGTTTTGTAAATCATAAAAGTAACTGGCTGGTAGGCAAGGTAGTAGGCGTGTTTTGAATCTTATGAATATTCCTAGTTATACAATTATTGCGATTCGACACATAGTACACGGAGGTACCCATTTTTCTCCTCTCCCAGATTTGTTATTTCCAAAGAAATTCGTAAAGCCTTGCCTCATCGCCACAACTCAACAGCTGGTGCAGTCAAAGGTCGAGACACGTTTCCTGCAAGCACATTTTGCCAAGCCTTATTGATACTCATCAGGATGGTTTTGCTTGTACAAACTCACTGGAGAGCCCATGCATCTGTCCGATCACATGGTGTCACTAGAGTGAGACGAGACAAGGCAACCCTGTCCACCCAAAACAGGGCTGTGCCAATCTGAGCTGCTCTACCCCTTTGTGTTGTTTGTATGTGATGCCCAGGACTCAAACACCTGACTCCAGCGACGCCCTTTTTATTTTATTGCGTAGATCCACCATAGGTTATAAATGGCACAAGTGTGAATTTGTGTGTGAGTGTGTGTGTATTACATTGGCCATAGTGACCCAGGTGTGTAGTTCGGCCATGTGTTGCAGAGCCCCGTCTATCCCTGAAGCCCAGGACAATTCCCGCTCCTCATCCAATGCCAGCAGCTTTGAGGAATATGACACTGGACTGGTAGGTGGCCCTTATTTCCGAACCTCACTCCCTGTCGTAGAGTGACACACCATTTACATCCATAGATTTATGTCAATATAATAGTGACACACGTTTGAAATGAAGAATTGTTTCAGGACAGTCTACCCTCTTCTGGAACACCACACAAGAGGGACTTATTTGCAAATGTCTCCTGGGTAGAGGATAGTGTGGGCAGTGCCAGTGCCCACAGCCAGTGCAAGTCCCCTGGTGAGATTGTTGTAATTGTGTTTTCCACACGACCATGAAGTATCAAAATCTTTGCTTGATTTTCTCAATGGTCCCTTGTCTGTCCCTCTCTGACAGCATCTGCTCGGCTCCAGCAGGAGGGCAAAGGTGTAGAGCTCAAAAGGGCAAAGAGTCGAGACCAGACAGAGTGGTCAAAAGATACGTCATTATCGGTGAGATCTGTTTTTTTTTAATAATCTGATCCACTGTAACATCTTTGATTGTTTACAGTAGTTGGGGTGAAGACAGACTTCATTCCACTTTCCGGTAGAATATATATTATAGTTTTTTTCATGTGTGTGTTAACATTACCCTCTTCAGTAGTTGTGATGTTTGTTAACCTTGTGTTTTTTCCTGTCTATGTCCAGAACTGTTAGCCTTTCCTCAATGATCACTACATGGATGTCCATTAGAAGGTACCCAGAACATTCCAAACCAGTGTTTTCAACATCTTTATTTTGACTGTTTGAATGACTTGTATGTCCTGTAGGAGAGTCTGACCACGTTCCCTCTGTTCTCCAACAGCATTCCCATAAAAGGCACCCCCTTGAGGAGGATAAGCAAGCGCACGTGTTCTCCACAACAGACTTCGAGGAGGAGCAGATCTAGTCCCTGGGAGAGGCAGACTGACAGACCTGATGTAGGCTAGTCCAGCCTGAACAGCCATGTCCACGGCCACTTTCTGACGTCCCTCATCCCAACTCCATGTGGTTGACTCCGAGCATGCTCAGAGGAGTGAGGGGAAGGAGCGCCCAACACCCCAATCCAAAAGGAGTGTCACTCATACAGCATCGCCTCTTGTTGTTGTCTGTTGGCTTTCCTGCACAAATGTCTGCTCTTTGAAGCCTGTGTCTTTTTATGCGGTTTCTTGTGGCATTTCCTTGTCCTCTCAATGGCATTGTTTATTGTTTTGTTTCAAAGGTGGAGGCAGGGGTAGATCTTAAGGAGCAGATGGATTTATTCATTTGGATAAGAGTGGACATTGTGAGACATGGAATTGTTCTGTTAGGCTAAGGAGAATGAGACATCCTCCTGTTGTCATTGTGATATGAAGTTATATTATTGCCCACCTCATGGCCCACAATGACACTGTCCATGTGTTGCTGTCCTCTATCCTCCGTTGTCACGCCAAGCCTTGTATTTTATTAATGGTCAGTTCTCAGTGTAATGGTGGATGTTGAAATGTTTAGTATATGTTACATGTTTTAGAAAGGTGGTACTATGTTATATTGCTGCTGGTTTATGGATTCCACAGTCATGCTAAGCCTAAATCATGTCTTTTTAAACTAGCAACAAAAAAATCTAAAGCTAAGCTACTGTCCAGTGAATACCGTCTTCAGCTGTTATTTAAAGGCTGACATTGGAAAAAAATTATATACTGTTGTGCTTCGCATTAAGTTGATAAGTTACTGACACCTGTTGGGGGATTCGGGTTAGGCAGTCTGTCATGTAATTTGAACATTGAAAAAGGCTTGAACACTGTATGAACAGTATGAACACTGCAATGCAAATTTGTCATTGAGCCCTAAAGCTGTTATTTTAGTAATTTTCCCTAAAGTCAGCCTTCAAAAGTATGTTTGGATGTGATGTACAACTGCGCATGGTGTGAATATGCTCGCAAACCACATCGACTGGTACCATGCTGTAACTGTTGTCGCTGGACTGCTTCCGTGTTTTCTGTGACTCCAAAACAGTCAACATCTCAAAAGTTATTCCACCAGGCAGATAGACAGCTTCTATTTCTTTTTTTTTTTTTAATCAGCACCGCTTTTTTTGATTGAAAAAGATGGATACATTGTGTAATCCTAAACTACATTTTCAGCAAATTACTGCTCTTTAAGTAATCAGACAAATAATCCCACTGTGAAAAGTTGCCTTTTCAATGATTGTGTTAAGTAAGTTGATTTGTAGGAGGGTTACAACCTTCCTATAAGAACCTATCCCAATGTGGATATCACCAACTGGAATGTAAATCTAAACATATATTTCTTAATTTGTAGATATCTTTTCTCAATGAATGAACCCTGGGTTTCTTAGACAGTAACACATGTTGCCCGAGTTGAGACATTGTCTGCTGTATTGTGAGCTATATGATGAAAATAACTGGTGTAAAGACAGCTGTTATCACTTATTTCAATGACATTAAGAGTCAATATGGAATTCAGTGATGTTTTTTTCTCTTGTTGTATGAGTATACTTTGTTCTCATACAACTTTGGAAACATTTCAGTTGAGATTATATGATACTGTGTAAGAAAGACAAACTGCATCAAACAATCTAACATTTTATATTTTTGTTAATAGTGATAATTCTGAAGTTTGTCAATGTTAAGAGAGCCTTAGCAGTCATTGCTAGCCTTAGCAGTCATTGCTTAAACTCAAAATATATAAACAACTAAATCTCAAACTACTCAGTAGTATTTGGAAATGCTGGAATATTAGGATTACAATTTGTAGACGATACATATTATTCGTAAATCTGGGACAGTGCATTTAGTATATCTTATATTAGTATATCTTGTACTATATGATATGAATTTGCAAATTGTGTTTCCAAGGGTATTGTACATATTAGCCTGGAACAACAACCAATGTAAAATTGGAGACAGTGTCAGTGACTTTACCACAGTGCCCTGGGAAACAGCAATTGTATTTTAATGTAAAAGCGCTCACCGTTGCCCCAAATTGCCATATTAAATCATACATACAGTAATTGGAGTGTCACAGATTTACATATACAATGCTAAGTCGATTCTCTAAGACTGGCTTGATTTGTTCCATTTTATCTGGGTTTGTACAGTACATGCAACATTTAGACTTAGCATCTAGTCTATCAAAACAGAGTATTCACACAGCAATGTGCTTCATTCAGATGATTGTAATTATGTTGTCATTTACAGTCTGCTTAAGCCCTTGTACAAGTTTAAAAGTCTTGTTTGTAAATATTGCTTTTCACCTTTTTGTAAATAAAGCAAAGATAGTACTGGTCACTGTAACTTTTGTTTACTTGAAGCATAATTCCCTAATTCTTGCTAAAACTGCACTTTCCCCCAATCACTTCACATCTCCAGGTTCCACCATTTAAAGGAGAACGGTTCCCTGCGGACGTTAGAGCCACAGTGAACCTCTCCAAGCTTTAGGTGGTAGGAGGCAAAGTCATCTATGTATGTACAGCTGAGTCCAAGGCCCTTCATGAGGTTGGTCATTTCTGTCTCTAGGACGCAGCGGCCATCCACCTTGGGCCCAAATGGCTTAGGAATGCCCAAGCTCTTCCCCAACACAATCATGTTCACCTTGAGGTAAAGAGATTAATTAGGATTTGTCTCTTAAACTACTTGGGTAGTACATCATTTTAACATAATCCCTAATTACAAGTAGAAAAAAATCACAGAATTGCAACAATTATTTTGGCAGTATTATTCCCTGCCATTCCATGATATGAAATGTCTGAAATGACTTTTGGTCTAGTTTAGAGGGCAGCACAAGGCTTCCTAATAGTGTAAAATCAGTAAAGTCTTACCATATCTGGGTAGTAGGCCACTGCCCTGTTCGCCTCCATCACACGGAAAAGGATGGGTAGGTCAATGATGTCCTCATCGTCAAGACCAAGCTCCCTCTTCAGCACATCTCTGTTCCAGTCTATACAGCTCTGTGGAACAGGAGAAGTCTCATATTTAGAACATGATTGCTATAACCAACATGGAATAATGTCTAGAGAGTAAACACTTGGCCAGTGTTTCTCAACTCCTGAGAAACACTGGCCAAGAGGGGTGTGCCCCCTGTACCTGGGCATACCCCTGGCCTACATGTTTTAGATCTCTGCCTGCTCTGTCACATCAGATTCAAATGATCAGCTCATTGAGCTACATCAGGTAAGTTAGGGAGAGATCTAAAACATGCAGGACAGGGGGCCGTCCAGGACCAAGATTGAGAGACACTGCTCTAGGCCATAACAATGGGAATTGTTGTCTTAAGAAGGACCACAGAGCTGTCAACGCCACTATTTTCTGAGCGGTGTGTATAAATATGTACAGTGGGACAAAAACGTATTTAGTCAGCCACCAATTGTGCAAGTTCTCCCACTTAAAAAGATGAGAGACGCCGGTAATTTTCTTCATAGGTACACTTCAACTATGAGACAAAATGAGGGAAAAAAATCCAGAGAATCACATTGTAGGATTGTTTATGAATTTATTGGTAAATTCCTCAGTAAAATAAGTATTTGGTCAACTACAAACAAGCAAAATTTCTCACAGACCTGTAACTTCTTCTTTAAGAGGCTCCTCTGTCCTCCACTCGTTACCTGTATTAATGGCACCTGTTTGAACTTGTTATCAGTATAAAAGACACCTGTCCACAACCTCAAACAGTCACACTCCAAACTCCACTATGGCCAAGACCAAAGAGCTGTCAAAGGACACCAGAAACAAAATTGTAGACCTGCACCAGGCTGTGAAGACTGAATCTGCAATTGGTAAGCTTGGTGTGAAGAAATCAACTGTGGGAGCAATTATAAGAAAATGGAAGATGTACAAGACAACTGGTAATCTCCCTTGATCCCTGTGGGATTAAAATGATCACAAGAACGGTAAGCAAAAATCCCAGAACCACACGGGGGGACCTAGTGAATGACCTGCAGAGAGCTGGGACCAAACTAGCAAAGGCTACCATCAGTAACACACTACGCCGCCAGGGACTCAAATCCTGCAGTGCCAGACGTGTCCCCCTGCTTAAGCCAGTACATGTCCAGGCCCATCTGAGGTTTGCTAGAGAGCATTTGGGTGATCCAGAAGAGGATTGGGAGAATGTCAGATGAAACCAAAATATAACTTTTTGGTAAAAACTCAACTCGTCGTGTTTGGAGGAGAAAGAATGCTGAGTTGCATCCAAAGAACACCACACCTACTGTGATGCATGATGGTGGAAACATCATGCTTTGGGGCTGTTTTTCTGCAAAGGGACCAGGACGACTGATCCGTGTAAAGGAAAGAATGAATGGGGCCATGTATTGTGAGATTTTGAGTGAAAACCTCCTTCCATCAGCAAGGGCAATGAAGATGAAACGTGGCTGGGTTTTTCAGCATGACAATGATCCCAAACACACCACCCGGGCAACGAAGGAGTGGCTTCGTAAGAAGCATTTCAAGGTCCTGGAGTGGCCTAGCCAGTCACCAGATCTCCATAGAAAATCTTTGGAGGGAGTTGAAAGTCTGTATTTACCAGCGACAGCCCCAAAACATCACTGCTCTAGAGGAGATCTGCATGGAGGAATGGGCCAAAATACCAGCAAGTGTGTGAACCTTGTGAAGACTTACAGAAAACATTCAACCTCTGTCATTGCCAACAAAGTGTATATGACAAAGTATTGAGATTAACTTTTGTTATTGACCAAATACTTATTTTCCACCATCATTTACCAATAAATTCATTAAAAATCCTACAATGTGATTTTCTGATTTTTTTTTTCCCCCTCATTTTGTCTCTCGTGGTTGAAGTGTGCATATGATGAAAGTGGGAGAACTTGCACAAATGGGAGAACTTGCACAATTTGTGGCTGACTAAATACTTTTTTGCCCCACTATATAAACTGTAAATATAAAACCTTATTTGAACGCATAGACCTCGACGTTCCTTAACACCAACTTTGATATGAAGGGTGTTTTTTCTCAAAGTTGCTGTGATGTTAAGTCCTAGTTATATCAGTATGATCATAGCAAGTCTATTCTTGCATTACAAAAGTATTTGATTCTATTCAACTAAGCCTCACATAGGAACAAATTGTAACCTCCATAGCAAAAACTTCTTGCTTGATGATATTTTTTTTTAACTGCTGCTCACTGGAGAAAACAGATTTTCGGCTCAGTTGACATTCTCACATTGCCTTCTCTTTGACTATACCAATCCCTGCAAACCTCTGCTGGCATCAGAGTAACTACTCAATATGCCCATTTACGTTGTCATAACTTCTTATCCATAACAACTAACAGTAGCCTAGTAAATACTTAACACAAAATAAAAGAAACAGTATGTGTTACAAAGGTTCAGCTCCCTAAAAGGTTTCAAACTACAGAATTAAAAATGGTACATCTAAATCTGAGGCCATGGTTCTCAGCAGGAAACTGATGCAGTGCCTCCTCCGGGTAGGGAATGAGGCATTACCCCAAGTAAAGGAGTTTAAGTAACTCAGGGTCTTGGTCGCCAGTGAGGGGAAAATGGAGCGGGAGATTGGCCGGAGAATCGGAGCAGCGGGGGCGGTATTGCATTCGCTTTACCACACCATTGTGACGATAAGTGAGCTGAGCCGGAAAGCAAAGCTCTCGATTCACCAGTCAATTTTCATTCCTACCCTCACCTATGGTCATGAAAGCTGGGTCATGACTGAAAGAACTAGATCGTGGGTACAAGCGGCTGAAATGAGTTCTCAGAAGGCTGTCTGGCATCTCCCTTAGAGATAGGATGAGAAGCTCAGACATCCGTGAGGAACTTGGAGTAGAGCCAGTTGAGGTGGTTCGGGCATCTGGTAAGGATGCCCCCAGGACGTCTCCCTAGGGAGGAGTTCCATGCACGTCCAGCTGGGAGGTAGGCCCAGGACTAGGTGGAGAGATTATATTTCGATACTGGCCTTTTATAGACATTTATAAAACTATTTGTAACATAAGCATTCAACCACCACACATATTTGTTAAAACTGACATTCACTGCAATAACAGCTTCAATGGGGGTGGGGTAAATGTGTACCAGTTTTGAACATAGTGTTGGAGGGATTATGACACATTCTTCCAGGCAGACTTGCTCCAGGTTGTGCAGTTGCTTGGTCATTTGTAAATAGCAGAGTGCCACAGATTCTCAGTAGGATCAGTATTTTGAATCTCAATCCTGTCATCATCTCAGGATGATGTGTATGTTTAAGCTTGTGCCAAACATAGCTCTTAGTGTTGACAAACAACTCAATGTTGGTCTCATCAGACCACAAAATCTTTCTTTCACTTCTCAGTCTCATCATTTTCAACAATGGCTTCTTTTTGCCGTTCTCCCACAAAGGCCACTTTTGTTAAGCACCCGGGCTATTGTTGCAGAATGCACAGTGTCTCCCAGCTCAGCCATTAAACACTAATTCCTTTATAGTAGCCATAGGCCTCTTGGGTGGCCTCCCTGACTGGTGCCCTTCTCCCCCGGATATTTAATGTTTCAAATGGTCTGTTCTTCACATATTCATAGTTATGCCATATTCTCTCAATTTCCTCAAAATGGACTTTCATTGGCTCTGGAGGATATTTAATGGCTGGGAAATGTTATTTTATCTCATCTCTGTTTGGTGCTTTTGATTAAACGTATTCTGGCATTGTTTTGAATGTTTCTTTCGTCTTCATGATGTAGTTTTTGTTAGGAATGACAAACCGACTCTGTGACCTCCTCGAGACAGGTGTATTTAACTGAAATCATGTAAATAACCTTCATCACACACAGGTGGACTCCATTCAACTAATGATGTGACTTCTAAAGACATTTGGATGGACCAGAGCTCATTAAAGTTTATCATAGTAAAGGGGGTTAATAATTATAACATAAATTACATTTCTCTTTGACATGAGAGAAAAGAGCAGGGTCTACCAACATAGCAAAATGGGGACCCTTACCTGAACATAGTTGTTTTCTGCCAGGAGTTTCTCATCACTCAGAATCTTGTCTACTGTAATCTCCTGTTTTGCTCCAAGACCTTTTGAAATCAAGCAGTTCAAGCCAGTGTTACTGACTCTGGTGACATACATTACTATGGTGATAAACATTGAAAAAAGCCCTCTAACAGAAGGTTTACCATCAAACATTTTGGCCTGTCCATGTCCATCACTCTGTAAACCCCTGAACAATTTATAGGCTGCATCAGGGCTGGCGAGCAACAGCCGGAATCCCTAAACAGGAAAAAAAATCACATTTAAATTGGCTGTCCTGAGAGATTTAGAAAATATAACTGAATGCCTGTGTATTTCCAAATGCTAATGGATGAGATTAAATAATCCGGGTGCTCAAAGGATCTCACTCATTTCAATTCTATCTTAAAAAGCATAGTGTTTTAACTCGTGTTTATCTAGAGTAAAATCAAATATAGTATTTTTCATGCAAGGTGTTGTACCTTTTTGTCAGGTGCTGGTACAAAAGTCAAGAATTCATCCACATGCCCAACAAGGAGCCAGTCAGAGAACAGTGCAATGGGCTTCTGGACTTTCTGAGCCCACAGGAAGTCTTGCACTACTTTGGTCATGTTGCGGCCCTTTCTAGCCCTGGAAAGTGAGACAGCTGCTAGCAACAAACTAAATGTTTAACCGTAGTTAATCATTGCAAAGTCTTTGTAGACATTTTTACCATATTTAAATACGAAATGAATTTAAAGTGAAAACAAATATTGTTATCTTAAAACCAGATTAATCTCCTTTGAAGCCACTAAACCTTGCTATGTTACACTCACGTGGGAAAGGCCACCCCAATGATAATCCTGCCCAGAGGGTAATGCTTTCCATTTACGGTGACTGGAGGGCTAACCTCCAAATTACCAAACGAGTCCAGGCTGCTCACAACCTCATTATACGCTGTTCTTGTCACATAGCCAAAGTCGGGACCCTGAAGACATCAGGAAGGCACATGTTGAAGCATGGATCTTCCACACCCCTCACAATGCAAAGATATTCACATTTTAAATCTAGGAGCTGTGAATGCTTTTCTTACCAGTAACTCTTCATACGGGAAGTCCTGTAGTCCTCCGTCTCGTGGAGAGTCAAGCACAACAGGGAAACGCTGGTGAGGGGAGTCAATGTAGCCAAACTCTATCTCATCCTGAAACAGAAACCTCTATTACCTTTCTTCATATTTGTCAAGTGCAGTTAGAAAAACACACAACTTCATACTGGTGTCTTTAATTTAAAGCGGATAATAGGGTCAGCCAGTGCAGAAGACACTATTTATGTGGCCACAATGTGAATGCCAAGTTCAATGACGCCTTTCTCCTTAACAATGTCGATACTTCAATCTTTACCACACTTAACAGACAATCTCAGGGTTTTTGTCTTTCAAATAGATACTTTTGTTCTCACTTTACAACTCCATTGATACCAGTTTCTCTGCTGTGTCACTTTGCAACCAGCTCATTTTCTGCTCCAGTTCTATTGGAGTGCATATTTGTGAGGTTTTATCACAAATGTCACTGCTCCCAGCATGGCAGACATGGTGCAATCAATTCAAAAGGAGCAGGCTGTCCGCATATTCTGTGTTGTCTACAGGAATTGCTGGTGTTGACTGAAGCTGTGGTATTGCAATTGAAAACAGTCAGTTAAAGCTTAGGATATATTTAAGGTTACATTACCTGCATCCAGCGGTCTTGTCTGTTCATATATTGAGAGCAAATCTTCAACTTATACCCACTTTTCTCCACCAGCTTTCTCATTCCCTTCAGGAACTCATAATTATCTGATGTGCTGGGTACCCAAAGGAACAGAAACAACTGTGTCAGTATGTCTGCGTCAGTATTTATATCAATTCCACCATTATCATCAGTAATTCTCTTTACCATCACCATGATCTCTCACCTGCAGACAAAGACCTCAACAGGATTGAGCGTGTTGGGTGTCATGATCCAGGGAGCCACTCTGAACACCACCTTGTCTGTAAAGATGGGTGTCTCAGGATAGTCCTGGCAAAACAAAAACATTTACGATTCACAGACATAGTATATACAGAATATACTCTTAAATTACGTCTGAACAACACACAGTTGAGCTTTAAATATCATACAATATACCCCAGAGCTTGGCTCCAGCAGGCTGAGGCTGATGGTGATAAGACCCTCAAAGTCTTTGTCAGGGAACCTCAGGCCCTCAACATAGAAGTTCATCTCAGCGTTTCCACCGAGGTATGGCACTTCCTTGGACAGATTCTTACGGCCCAGCACGAGCGGGTAGTCCTTCACAAAGCTATTGTAAAACAGATTTTCTGCGGCAGGAAGTAATTTGATAAATTATTGTGCTGTGAATAATTCAGCTGTCAATATCATTAAAGGAATTATAGGATTAAATTCAAAATTTGATCAAATCATTACAAGAATAATGAAGGCTTTACTTGGCCTGAAAGTTTCATTCAAACATTACAATGATTTTGCCCAAATTGCTGGCCACAAGACATGCAGAGATCATAGTCTAGGTTACTAAATGAATAAGGATTATGTAAGCACGATTATACTTTTAGTAAGGTTACTATATTATGTGACAGTTTCAAGAGGAGAGTGTGTGCTAGAATCGCATGGGGCCACATTCAAACCCATGCTCAAACTGATAAGCGTTCCAGAGGCAGCATATGAGACTGTTAAAACACCCCCAGGCTGCAATAGAATGTGTTTTGAAGAAAAAATATTGTGTTTTGATGGATATAAAAAATACAATTTTGGGAGAAATGTAGTCCAAACAATTCACATTATTTATAGAAAGACATTTTCACTATATTTTCTTTTTTCCATTGTAAATATCCACTGCACAGGCTTTCCAATTTTGATGAATGATAGGACTTATCAGCACTGGGTTGAATGTACAACTATTGCAGCCTGTCATTTTATTGACACTATTTATTTATAGTGTGTGCTACTAAAACATATTCTGCTAATGTCCCCTTGAAAATGCAGCTATTTTCTTTACTTGAAATCAAGGGTTTTCAACTCCGGGCCTGGGGACATACAGAACTACTAGGTTTCCATTTTGCATTCCAAATTTTGTTACTGATTAAAAATATGTATGTGAGTAGCATGCTGATTGATCAATTAACTATTTTCAAGAGTGTTGATTTTTTTAATGTTTTTGTCCAAATGTTGATTTTACCACAATAAATTGACATTGGAATAGTGAACACAATTATTTGGGAATAAATAAACAGAATTTTACATCTGGACAGTTCATTTTATGAGCAGAAAAATTGCTAGAAAAATGCTGATTAACAGCCTTAGCCCGAAAATGGTTATCAAATAGTCCACCATCAGTAAATGCTGGATCTATAAAATTTTAATTATACAAACACATACCAAATACACAATCAGCAAGTTATAGACACCTATTGATTTAACTTACTCAGGGATTGATGAATGCCTTCTGTGGACCTGGTCATATAGACCCTCACACTCTCTGCATCACCCTGAGAGATGTGCATGGCCAGCTTGTAGCCCTGTGGGAGCTTGGCAGGGCCACGGGTCCGCAGCACCATGGGAGACATGTCTTTAAGATCTGACATTTAAAAAAAGATTTACATGAATCCACACTAAGTATCAACCAGTTAACCACACAAGACACATGGAGCCATCCAATAAAACCAGACACACCCTCAGCATAGGCATTTTGTATTTAAACAAGCACTGCTATGACTGCTACTCCCATCTGCTGAGTCTTAAAATGTAGATAGATTGCAACGCCTGCAGCACAGCCAGCCTTGGAGTCAGCTCAGTGGGCCAGGATGATTTGGCTGCGGTTTTTATATACCGGAGACTCTGGTGACCTCAGCACTCTCAGTGTCCAGCTTCTTCCCGTACACGCGCTCCGAGTCACAGTTGACCAGCAATATGGCACCATGGCCATTAGGCCCCCACATCCAAGATCCCTGAAGAGAGATTAACAATGTCATTTACACTGCATGCACAATTATTAGGCAATTAGTATTCTGATTGTATCATTATTTATATGCACATTTTCCAACTGCTAACCATATAAACTTGAATGCTCATTGGATTGAATCATTTTCAGGCAAAATGTATTGGTGTAATGAGGGAGGGTGTGGCAACAGTGTACACAGTGTAATATCATGTTATGCATAATTATTAGGCAGCTTCATCACCTCAGGTAAAATTGGCCAAAAAAGAGATTTAACTGACACTGAAAAGTCAAAAATGTCAAATGCTCTTCAGACAGATGCAACGCTCTTGAAATAGCTAAACTATTGAGGCGTGACCAGCGTAGAAACAAAGGTTTTGTTGCAAATAGTCAACTGGGATACCAAAAAAACACATGGAGAAGAAAATACGAAAATTAACTGCAAAAGACTTCAGATGAATTAAACGTGAAACTACCAGGTACTCATTCTCCATTGCCATCCTATTCCAGATCTGCAACCTACCTGGAGTGTCCAGTAGTACAAAGTGTCAAGTGCTCAGAGACATGGCCAAGGGCAAGAAGACTGAAACACAACCACCACTTAATCATATTTGAAATGGACTGCAAAGATTGGGCAAAGAAATAACTGAAGACAGATTTTTCAAAGGTTTTATAGACAGATGAAATGAGATTGACTTTTGATGGACCAGATGAATGGGCCTGTGGCTGGATCACTAATGGACACACGGCACCACTTCAGTCAGGATCCAGCCAGGTGGAGGAGGGGTACTGGTATGGGCTACTATCATTAAGGATGAGGTAGTTGGACCTTTTAAGGTTGAAGATGGACTGAAACTCAACTCCCAAACATACTGCCAGTTTCTGGAAGATACTTCCTTTATAGAGTGGTACAGGAAGAAGTCCTCAGCATTCAAGGCCATGATCTTCACGCAGGACAATTCTCCATCACAGGCATCCAAGTACTCCACTGCTTGGCTAGCCAGCAAGGGCCACAAAGAGGCCCAAATAATGACCTGGCACAATTCCTCTCCTGACTTAAATCCTATTGAGAATTTATTGGCCCTTCTCAAACATGAAATTTACAGTCAGAGAAGACAATACAGCTCTTTGAACAGCATTGTGGTTGGCTGTGGGTGGCTGTGGTTTCTGCTTCAGAAAAAGCGAATCCAGATACTGACTATGGATGGATGGCTTATGGCAGTTTTTGAAAAGAAGGGTGGTAATATTGGTCACTGAATATAATATTTTAATTAATTGTCATTTTGTTACTTATTTGTTAAACTTTAGAATAAACATGTGAGTTTGGAGATTTTTATTTTCTTCCAAAGTTGCTTTATAATTCTGGACACCAATTTTTGTCTAATAATTCTGCATTCTAATGTATTCCCCTGAGAAAGACCAAAACAAACCTTTTCTTTATTCAACATTCAGGTTTGAGGTTCAATGAATTTTGGATTGACAAAGCATTGTGATTGTTCAACAATAAAATAAATCTGGAGAAATACGATTTGTCTAATAATTTAGCATGCAGTGTAGTGACAACAACTTCCTGTACGTTCAACTGAGGTAATATTAAACAGACAGTTCAGTGGAAAAGTTTAACATATACAACATTTTCCACAAGCGCATTACCATGTAATATGAGTCTTTCGTGTTCATTCGACATGAACACCAGCCTACAGACAGGCCTAATCCTGTCAGAGGCCCTCAGGTCGGAATTATCTTCAAATATCCTGGTAATCTTGTTTGGGCGTGTGTGGTGCTGAGGGTGATGGAGGAATATACAGGGTATATGGGAAAAGGGGGTGCAAAACATTGTTTGTGAAGAAGTCAGAAACAAAAACCTGCACCCCTTGGGGTACCCAGTATCAGGAAACACTATTAGGCAATTGGTGAGATGGCCCGATTCTTTAAGACACATTTATATTAAGCTTATGTGTCTTGTCTTCCACAGGACAATAAGCTGGATGTGTGCATCCAATTGTGATTTTCGCTGATTTCAACAGTTCTCCATGTTTAGGCAAGCCTACATTATGTGGCTTTACAAATCACTTTATGATTTTGTTTATTTTTACAAATTTTTGACAGTGAATGTTGTCAGATTTTAAAACTAAACTTAATATAAAATGAAGGCAACCTCAACAACCCCAAAAAAACGACATTTAGATTTTCCCCTTTACACGCAATAACTGGTTTAGCCACCTTTAAGAGCAATTACTGCAGCAAAATTATTCCTGAAGTTGTGGCAGAAGTTTGGCCTATTAAAATACAGAACTGGTTTGACTCAGTGAAATGTGTGGGTTT
This sequence comes from Esox niger, assembly GCA_016801105.1. Lineage (NCBI taxonomy): Eukaryota > Metazoa > Chordata > Actinopteri > Esociformes > Esocidae > Esox > Esox niger. Next base: position 77,589 of record JACXGJ010000570.1, on the reverse strand, counting down.
GGAAGGATTAACTGCTCAGTTTTGTCAGGGCTGCTGGTAGGGACCCAAGCGCGGAGGGTGGCAAGCAGAGTAGTCGGGGACAGACGGAAGGTCGATTCACGAGCCGGCGACAGTAGTACAGGCAGGGCACAGGCAAAGTAGTCCGAGACGGGCGGGAGGTCGGAACACTGTCGGGCAGCTAACGTACAGGCAGGGAGCAGGCAGAATCGTCGAGGACAGGCAGAAGGTCGATACACGGGAAGTCTGTACGTAGGAGTGTGAATCGCGAGAAAAGGCATTCAAGAATAAACCATGATCCGGTAGGGAAGAGACGACATTGAACTGAGGATATACTGCAGGGGAGGAGGTGAGTGGAAACAGGTGTGTGACTACGGATTGGGAGCAGGTGTGTGTGTGTGCAGATTGGGAACAGGTGCAGGGGTGGATGATGAGCCAGAGCGATCATGTCTCAGCATGCGCCGACCCGCCTCCACGTGATCGTGGAGGCGGGGGCGTGACAAGTTTAGGTCCTGCCACAACATTGCAATTGGATTCATGTCTAGACACCAACTAATCATATCAAAATGTTTAATGAGTTTCTGTTAAGCTATTAGGTGGACTTGCTTGTGTTTTCGAATTGTCTTTCTGTATGATGTACATGAGCTTCAGCTTTACCTCAGGGATGGTTGCAGACATTCTCATTTAGAACTATCTTTTATTGAGCAGAATAACTTCAATGATGGTTGTGTTGGTTATGAAGCAGCAAAACCTCCTCAAAATGTCACACAAACGGGACACATGCTGTACAAAATGCCATCTTATGTTTGCCAGAATGCACCTGGAAGCACACTGGGTGTGGACAACAAGATCTTCCTCAATGTTTGCGAAGGTGTGACGGTGAGCTGACGGACTGGTCCGTCATCTCCCGCTTTTCCTAGGGCTCCAACAGTCATGAACTCATCCCGGTCCCCTTCATTTGTCTTGTCTTCAATCATTGTTCACACCAGGTCCCAATCAAGCCATTGGTATGTGTTTAAATGTTTCTCCTCTGCTCCTCTCAGTTGTTACTCATTGTTCCATGTTACGGTGTGTCCTGATGTTAGTGGTGAATTTTGTTCCTGTCTGCCGTTTTGCTTCATACCAATTATTATCAAGTGCTTTGTGTTTTATGTTCTGTTTCTTTGAGTGTGTTTCAAATAAATACAGCATCGACTGTTACAATTGCCTGCGCCTGGTCCGTCCTCTCCACCACTACACACCAATCATGACATAAGGAGATGATTTTTGACTTTAGGAAGCAGATCCACATCAATAGGGCAACCATGGAGAAACGACACTGATTTTAATCTAAGGACTTGTCATAATGATCAACACCACCAATGTTGCCAAACAGCACAACAGTGGCTCTATACCTTAAAGCAGGGGTGTCAAACCGGCTCCACGGAGGGCCGAATGTCTGCAGGTTTTTAATTAATCAAGTACAAGGTGAGAGCGAAAACCTTTAGACACTCAGCCCTCCATGAAACCGGTTCGACACCCCTGCCTCAAGTGACTCAAGATGTTTGGTGTGCCCCACTGTCTCCTCACCATAAACCTTTGCAACCTTTAAGAGCATCCTGATTGGCAGAAACACAGCCTGGTTTGGAACTACTCCAACAAAGGTTAGTTAAAATGGCATTTCTGGGGCATAGCTAAACGTGACCTGCCTAGACAGACTCACCTTTTTTGCGTTATTACTTTCCACCTGGCCATCTCGATCTGCATCCACATCCAGAGAGATTTCTGGAAGAAAGCCAAAACCAGGGTCATAAGCTGTTTTTGGTCTCATTTGATGAAGGGTAAATAACCTTTATTACTAGTATTTAAAGTTGAAGCTTCACAGTACAAAAGGCATATCTCTATGAAAAGGGTTGGCATCTTCCTAATTATCTAGACAGGGATGAAGTGTTTATGCTGAGTTTTATGGAGCTTTGATGCATGTACAGATTAACATCCTGTGGATGCATTTTCTCTCTAGCCTATTTCGGCGAATGGTGCAAATTTAATAAATCTAGATCAAAAGTCAGAAATCAAGACAATGTTTAAAAAGCTGGATTAGTAAAATGGCAAGCTGTCAGAGCAGAATGAAGCCTGAAGTGTAGCTCAGAAACAACCGCAAAATATACTCTGAACCAAACCTGTGCCTTACTAGATTAAGTTGATTGTATCTTGACCAACTGAATAAAGCATAAAGCTTATCCACCAATCAAGTTAAATTCATCACTATGGCCTATCCCTTAACAAAAATCCTATTGACATTAAAGCCTGCATTGTTTTCCATGCATTCCAAAGGAAACTAGATATTGAACCTCAGATAGATCCTTTTGATCATTAACATTTTATTTTCACCCTAAAGTCAATCATTTATCTGACCACCTTACTCACAATGTAACCCAATGTGGTTTCGCTTTGACTACAATAAAAGGCTTTGGATTTTCCCAACAAATGCTTAACTTGTTTTATGATGTTCTTTTATTTACTTTTTAGCTGCTGACAGGATATATATAGAGATCAGGTTACAACTACAAATTGAATACACTGTAACAAAAAGCACTTAATAAATAAATAACTATTCCCTTTATTGTGTGCAATGGGCCTGCCATTGCCATTGCCATTGAAACATGCTGTAGCTTACTACAATGTACTTCACAGCCTTGACAATTAATATCAGTGATGTATCAGTGATGTATCACCAGACAATTTGTTTAAACCATCTGTGTAAAAATGTGTTCATTATAAATCAATTCAAAACCGCTATAGCTTAAGTAATAAAAATGGCTAAAGTCACTTGTTATCTATTATTTAATAGAGCAGAGTCATCATGTTGAAAATAAAAGCATGTGCAAAACATGACTGTGAAACTCCAGATAACCGCTGGCCAGATGAACTAAAGTTAGAGGAAAAGTAGGAAAGACAGACACGACAAATTCTGTATGTATGTACTTATGACATACCAACAGCTGTGAGGTGAACAACAGCTTTCCCCAACTCCGTTGTCTTCTCTCCATAATACATGACCGACAACTGTAACAAAGGACAACATGTACAAAGTCACAGGCAAGGTTTTTGTGCCTCCACACAAAAAAGTATCTAAGGATCACAGTTGGAAAATTGCAGAAGTTGGCTCAACCTTGGGGTTGCCAAGGCTCCAAACTACAATTAGAGGTTACCTACATGCCAACAAGCTATTTAAATGTCTTGCCAAAAGACAGCCTCTCCTCAATTTAATCTTAATTAAAGACTTAGATATCTCACACATTTTCATTGTTGGATCATTGTTATTTTTTCATAGCCTTTTTATCTTCTCTTTACCAAGTGTGCCAATAACCATAGAGAATATTGTACAGTACATTTTTTCAATAGTGAATCGAGACAACAGCTGTTTCCTTTATCAACAGAACTGAAACTGTAGTATACCATAGTTAAGATTTATCTTGTATGAGGTTGAGACAGTGCCCCATTTGGATAATTTTGCTGTGGGGTGCATGCCACTATTTATTCATACCTTTCCCTGTAGCATGTTCAGTCCCAGGTGGGACTATTAAACTCAAAAGTCTGTAAATTTGATTCAATTTGCTTACGTATCAAGGTACATGGCTGTGGTTGTGACCTACTTTACCTTGCTATCATATTCAATTTCACTGGCTGTGTCCATGGTGATAAGTAACATTGTATTTCCACTGAAAGGAATAGGGAACAGCCCATTCTCAGCTGGAGGCGGGGAGATCCTGTATTGCACTCTGGGGCTGCAGTTAACAGAGAAGTAATTGGAACCTGGAGGGGCATTTCTAGGGAAACAACAAATACATGACCGTTACTATTCACAATCTTAGGCTTTGCGTTCACAAATCTATAGCAATGATAGAGAAATACAAAAAATGATGTACTTTTTGGTAGAAGTGTAACCCTTGCAGAAAGTGTTGTTCAAAATCTATTTACAGCAGTAACAGATGGCAGTGCTAGTTAATACATTATATTTTATATAGCGCTTTTCAGGGACACAAAGATGCATACTGCCTCAGTAATTGTAGAGCCATGATGTCTTCTACAAACCCCCCAAAAATAGAATATTAACCTAAATGCTACGGTAACAATGCTGGTGTTAAATCAATTGACAGCCTGTGAGGATAACAAAGAGACTGTTGACTACTATAACACGTGTCTAAAGCAGACCCCTCCACGATGAGTTGACTCCTCCGCTGTACACAAATGCCATCGACAAACAGTCCTTTCAGTCCAATGTTAAGGGAAATGGATCAACTCTTTCTGTAGAATTGGATCTATTTAGTTATTTTATATTATAAACCGGGTGATTTTATAGCTTTGTATTGCAACAGCAATAACCTCAGCAGTTTGTGGCATATGGGCAAAATACCATGGCTAAGGGTTGTATACAGGCACTCCATGTTGCACAATACACACAGGAAGAACATCCTTTAGTCATGGTATATTGGCCATTTACAAAAAAACCTCATGCTGTATCGTTTAATCATAAGAATGGATGAGCAGCATCCCAATCCATGTTGTATTAGCCACAATGTCTTGCACTACATAGCCATAAAGCCGTCTGTAATAATCTGTTTGATACACTAAAACACTAATTGTCATGACTCATTTGACTATTGTATGCTGTCATAACAACCAAAAATATTCAACACCATCAGGCAGAAAAATACCTTCCAAATTCAACAAGTTAATTCTAGCATTGCTTAGCTATACAAGCTATTGTACCTGTCTAAACGATCATTAGCACACTGCATCTGGTAATCCATATTTTTAGAGGTATGCAGTTGGTTGGAAACTATATGACTAAAGAATGATGTTATTATTTCAGTGAATATTTCAAACTATTAAAACAACACTCACAATATTTAATACAATAGAAATAACTATATTTAAGAGAAAAAACATTAAGAGAATAACTAAGCTCAAACAGCAGATTTTAATTTATTGGATTTGTTTCACATCCACACCCTAGCACAAAAGAGTGGTTATTCAAATCAGTGAATGCTAGCAACAAAACTTTGTATACATAGTCCACCTGCTGCAAACATTTTGGAAACACTTTTTATCAACATTAAGTACTTAAGTTTAATATTGGGTCATTGGTTCTTTGTGTGCAATAACAGCCTGAAGCCACCCATTGAGCCCAACCCTCAGCATTTTCCCAGTGGTGTTCTGGCAGAACTGTACAGCAGCACTCTTAGGTTGTGGTTTGTTTATTCAGGTCTTTTGGCTTTACGTCTCATCATCAGCAAATTAAAGGCATGTTCAGCTGTATTGACATTTGTAAACCAATTATGCAATCCGATCATCCCACTTTATGGCCCTGAAAAACTTATTTGTGAAAATGGGAGTAATTGCATTTGGTTATTGACAGAAAAAATATAACAAACACTGTAAAGAATAACTGTCTTTTTAAATGAATTGTGTAGGGACTACTCAAACATGCAAAGATCAGTAGAACATAAATCACAAAAGTGGTAATAACTCAAATATCAATATTTAATGGCAGTTAATGTTTTTTATTACATTTAACAAATATTAGGTTATTGAGTACATCTAACTATTTATATTTGTTCTGCTAATGAAAAATGTTTTTACGAGTTGTACTTAACCATCCCAAAGGCATGAACATAGCGTAATCAAGATTGCGTTACGCTGACTAGTGAGTCACAGAACAGGGGCTACATCAAATGGAAACGTTGCGAAATTCATACCAGAAAGGTGGCAACACAAAAAAAATGATCTACACATACATTAGAGACATGACACCAGGTGTCAAAATCATTGTTCTGGCGTTAGTTGGTGACTACTAGCGCTCCAGAGACAAATAATTTGTTTCCTTACATTGCTGTAACAACATTGTCGAAATGGGAAAACTCAATAGCGAAATAAAAGATAGTACTTCGCACAACACATGTTCTGTTTTAGACTGGGGTGGGTTTAAAACCGCCCAGTCTACAGGTATAACTAACATGGACGATAAGCCCATCAAATAAAAGCTATCAATTGAACCATAGGCGTGAGAGGAAAATACGCTGCATTTTAAAACAAAATATGACATGTAAAGGCACCATTAAGATTTTTTCACCCCAATGAAAAGAAAAGGTATTTAAAAAAAATTCCTTTCCCACTACCCGACAATTGGCTGGCCGTTTCAAATTCCACGCTCAATTAAGAGGGTGAACCATGATTGGCCTTGCGATAACTAGCGGTTATTCGATGAACTATAATTTCATGGAATGCCTTCACCGTGAAAATATAAAATATTAAGCAGGTGAATGCCTATTGACTGCCGATAATCTAGCCATGATTAGTTCCAATTGCCATAAACGCTCTCACGCAGTTATTGACGCCTGTCTTGTCTTGCCGACTTGCAAACGCTCGCTAATTTCATCAACATTGTATGATCCACATTGTATGCATTGTGTAGCTCTATATGCCTTGCTACAGGATACACTGTAATCAACAACAGCAAATGTTACACCTGAAGCCAGTGTCATAGCGGGTAGCACAGTTTACCTTTTCAGGTTCACTTTCAGCACCGAGCCAACAACGTAAACAGCCCTGGAAGTTTTCTGGAAATCGAGACGAAATGTCCTTTGATACGATCCAGGTTTTTCGATGACTTTTCTCTTGTTAAGTTGCTGATCAAGATTTGACAACCCGGCAGAAGAAACTTGCTCCATGGTGACAGTCTATGTTGCAATTTGCAGCGAATAGAAAGATATTGCGAGATAGTGCGGTAGTGTAGGCTAAATTGTTTTGAGGATGTCTTCTTGCTTGTAATTTCAGTCACTCTACGATTCACCAAATAACTAAACGTGCGCCAACTTGCATGGCAGTCCCGCTACCAACATGTTATACAGATTGTCATGTTAGAGACATGAAATATCTCCCTGTTCATAAAGTTGTTGTAGTCGCTGGACGGTAGCTTCAGGGCACCGTTTCACATGTCTGTACATGGAAGTGGAACTTGATGCCTCCGGAGGACAGCTGACACATGTTCCTTATCAGAACCTGCGAAAGTCTCTTTTTGGAAATAGACACGTTCCTTGAACATTGCATCAATGTTTCTAAAAACGTTCCTGGTTATGTTTTTTTAAATGTTCCTGGAACGTTTTTAATAAGAACATTTGAGTTATGTTCCCAAAATATTACATTGTCAAGAATATTTCGGATATGTTTCCTAAATGCGCTTTGAATGTTGCCAATGTTCCAAAAATGTGTCGACATATAACTTTCGTACATTTTCACAGATAACATTCGTATTTTCCATACAAAAAGAATTTAAGGTCAAATAAAAAAATCAGGCCTGTGCACAGACCCCTGGAGGAGCAGGGGCCAAACCCAAAAGAGGGAACCCCCCCAAAAATGTATATAAATAATATATGAATAAAACATCCACACTCACAGGAGAAATAGTCAAAAAAATGTATGCTTGCTGAGCTAATTTTCTCATGTACTATATTGTAGATTGCTAAAAAAAATTATGGAAAGAAATCATCACAGTATAACACCAAGTCAATTAAACAGATGTCCAGATGTGAAGCATAAGTGATTGTGAATCAATGACACATGTTTTGGCGCAAATGAAAATGACAACCGGCGCACTGGAGAGGCAACAGCAAGACAGGGGATAGTGTTGCAGGTGGTAGCTAAGGACATTTGCTCCATCCTTTTCCTTCCTGACTGATTATTCTTAAATTTTGTATTTTGCTAGGGTCCCCCCCTGATGAGAACTACCTTTCCATGGAAACATTGCATTAATTCATACCAGAAAGGTGTCAACATTAAAAATGATCTATACATACATTACAGACATGACACTATACTGACTCAATAACTACCGGTTAAATCGACTATAAAACTATAATTTCATGGAATGCCTTTACCGTGTAATTTAAAATATTCGGCAGGTGAATGCCTAGTGACTGCTGATTGTCATGATTAGTTGTGTGCATGTTTCTGACCAAAATGTAAGATATAGACTCCATGAGTGTGTCACGAGGGCCTGACATCTTCTAATGGGAGCTGTACTCACAGCCCAGCACTGTGCAGCTTGATTGGCATTCGCCAGAGAACACCAGAATTGTCAGGTCCGCAACAAATAAGCAGGTTCACACTCAGCATGTGACAAATGTGAGAGTCTGGAGACGCTGTGGTGAACATTATGCTGCCTGCAACATTATCCAGCATGATCGGTTTGGTGGTGGGTCAGTGATGGTCTGGGGAGGCATATTCTTGGAGGGTTGCACAGACCTCCACGTGCTAGCCAGCGGTACCCGGACTGCTGTTAGGTACCTGGATGAAATCCTCAGACCCATCTTCAGACCATACGCTGATGCAGTGGGCCCTGGGTTCCTTCTTGTGCAGGACAATGCCTGGCCTCATGTGGCCAGGGTCTGTAGGCAGTTCCTGGATGAAGAAGGCATTGACTGGCTCTCATGTTCTCCAGACCTGAATCCAACTGAGAACCTCTGGGACGTTATGTCTGGGTGCATTCGATGCCGCCAAGTAACGCCACAGAAACTCACTAAAACCCTGATCCAGGTCGGGAGGAGTTCCCCCAACACACCATCCGCCGTCTCATCTGGAGGATGCCCAGACGTTGTCGGGAGTGCATACAGGCACGTGGGGGCCATACACACTACTGAGTAAGATTATGAGTTTCCGTGATGAAATTCACACAAGTTGGAACAGCCTGTGATATCAGTTGTTCACTTTGGTATTTTTGGTTTCCATTGCCTTTTGTTACATTCATTGTTCTCAATGAATTACACAATGTTCAGTCAAGATATTGGTCTTTAATATACACATTAATCGAGACCCGATGTGTGATTTGTGTTCCTTACATTTCTTTCAGCAGTGTTTATTACTATGACAAATGCTAAACAATGCCAAGAGTTTATTTCGGCCTTAAAGCTGAAGTACGTATGACACATCGCTGTTCTAATAATCTGGATTCTGGATGAATTCCTACCATATCAGATGGTCCTTGGCCTGCATCTGAAAAACCACTGTATAAGATGAACTGCTGCTCAGGAGAAAAAAGTGGTTGGCTCAAGTTGTGGCAGGAAAATGTTTCTAGTGCACAGGCAGTGATGCATTTGATATATCAAAAAAGAGCTGAGGCTGAAATAAATAGTGAATTGACTTGATCAAGACATTTTCTGGATCAAGCATCGAGACACGCTTGCGAGACAATTTTATAAAAAAAATGGAAGAAGTTCAGTATGTAACAGTATCCAAGAAAATATATTTTAGATCCAAAGAAAGCAAATGTGGGAAAAGAAAGGCAGATAGACGCCATCCAAAAACAGGAGTGAACATTGGTACAATTGGATGCTATTGGGTGGTCTGCAGGTCTACCGCTGGATGTTATTGGCCTACCCACGATGGATGGAGCTCAAGGTACAAAATGCATCACACTGCGACGCTGATGTGTCAATTATTCTGTTAGGTAAGGAATTATAACAAATGAATGGTATGTCAACTCAAAATGCATGGTTTGAACCTGACCAGTGAAGCAATTGGACTGTTAGTGTGAATATATGAAAAAAATATTTCTGTAATATTAGAATGACATTATTTAATTGAGGATTGGAGTGCTTTTAATAAGCATAAAAAATTACTGTGGCCGGATTGAATGTTAGGCCGTCTACCCCAGGCCTAAAAAATAATTAGACAGCACCTTATCCTTTTTATCCAGAAAAACATTTCTGACACTGAAAATACACCCAATTGCATACATATCGTTTTTTTATGTATGACTGCCTTTGCAATTATGTATGCCATATAATGAACAGCAGCCAGAATCAGCATATTTGCCTGTCTTTTAATGTGAGTGTAGAAAGGATGAACACACATCCTTTGCTGATAAATAAACTGTAGGTATATTCATATCAGAATATAAATGTGTCTGCCTACTAAGAGGATGTGAGCCAGATGAGCCTTGTAACTTTACAGATTTGTTAAGTTAATGTAGCTACTGTAGCAATGCAAATTTGCTGAGCCATACATTCCAAACTAGCACAAATAAAGCTTAGGGTAACTAGCTAGGTAGCCATCAATTGTTTTAAATATTTATATCTATTTGAGTTCTTAAGGTTTGAATTTTAGACTTTGTCAGAGAGGGAGGGAGAAAACAGAAGCATGAAGAATTGGTTCATGCACTCACCAGTGAACCAGTATGTTGTATGTGAGCTAGCTCATATGCTAATAATCAATGTAATGTCACGTAGCCGCAATAGACTTACCTAGCTGAGGGTCTTATGTATTAAAAGCTAATTTATTAGACTGATGGGGAAAAGCAGAGTTTTACACAGGAATAGGAGAAGTGGGGGTTGTCTGAAGTGAGGATCTCACAGTAAAGCAAACCTCCATCATCACCACATGGAGGTAGCCATGAGTGTCTCTGATGCCCTCTCTTGGTGGAAGAGGTCAAATGCACAGAGCTGCACAAGGGAGAGTAGACCAAACAGTGGGTCACTGAGGCCAACAATCTGGCAAAACTGGTAGACAAAGAGGCATGCACACTGAAATGTCTGGGTAGAAGCCTCCCATCCCTTGACCAGAGGTCAAAGGAAGAGGACAGAAATGAGGGTGTGACCGAAACATGGGTCGGTGAAGCTGGGGCTCTGCTCGGTTGGCAACGGTCCGAGAGGGCAACCAATCCAGGGCCCAAGACACCATGTCCAACTCTCCACTCAGGTCACGAGATGAGTGTGGCCATGCTAAAATCAATACAAAGCCCATACAATTAGGAGGGGGAAATAAGCTTATCAAACACCATTTGTCATTCGCAAAGAGATGTGACAGAGAAAACCGAAAGCACCTCTTTACATTCTCCGAGAGCTGCAACTCACCTACAAGAGAAGAAGAAAATGGCAGTGGAACCTGGCTACCTCTGAATAATAACAAGTGGTTGCCATTACACTTTCTATGTTTTACTACAGTAATGCTTAACAGATGTATTCCAGCCAAACCCCAGACTTGAACATGACTGAACATCTGTAGGTAGATTTGAAGATGACCGTTCACAGATGCCCCCCATCAAGTCTGACAGAGCTTGCAAGGATAGGCAATGAGAAGAACAAATTGCTGAAATCTTGGTGTGCAAAGCAGGTAAATGCATACCCAGGGAGACTCAAAGCTGCTTCAAAAAAGTAGTTAATAAACAGTCTTAATACCTTTTAATAAAGGGTCTTAATACTTTTCAGACATTTTCTAAAATGTTTTTACTTTGTCGTCATTGTGTTTTGTGTGTAGATTTTTGGCAAAACAATAATTGAATGGATTATAAATCAGGTCTATAATACTAAATGTGAAGAAAAATTTTCAGAAGGCTCCATGTTCACTGATTCGGTTGTGGAATCCAATGAACAGACACAGACAAAGTCGATAATTCCGGATAGAACGAGGAAATTAAAATTTGGTCGTTCTATAGTGTGTTGAGATTATGTTTCATGACATGAATTGCAGCTAACATTAATTAGTACACTAAGATCTTAGCCACCAGATTCAAGAGGGCATTGTTCTGTATGGCATATTTTGGAACGTCAGAAAACTTTGCGTGTAAGTGAACGCATCCCAGTACATTTTCCACTATTGCGATCCAATAAGCTAAGAGAAAATGTATGAAAAACACGTATACTGACCAATAGCACGTCTGTAAACACGATCGAAAGAGGCGGGATTAAGATATTTTATGCCGTCAACAAAAGGGTCTTTTGTTTCGCAGAAGTCAGAAAAATCATATTATGTTGCCTAGCTAATTATTTAGTTACATTTAATACCGGCACATGACATATACCTGCAAACATCGAGACTGTGCTGCTTGAAGAAAACTAGCTAAGTAACCACTAGACTAGACCAGTAAGCTAGCTTGGGAGTTCAGTGTTGAGATTTGGAAGCGGAAGGAAATTCGATGGGAAAGGTCCGGGATGGAATTTCTTGCGCAAGTTGGAATAAAGACCATTTTGATGTTTTGTGAACTCGGGTTTTTTTTGTATTTATATCAAGTTACAGTAGTCGGTATCTAGGTGTTGTCTGGGAGACATTTAACAATTGTCAGAAGCTACGTATTGATAAAAGCTAGCTAGTTATCGCTAACTTAGACCTTTAAAATGGCGGAAGCTTGGCCCATCCCCCCGACCCTTTTCTTCATGTTGTTGAGTTTGTGTGCCTGCTGGGGACTGGATTCCTGTCCCTCTCCATGTTCTTGTCCGATGGGATTAGATCTCACTAAAATCTTGGATTGTAATAGGAAAAGGTTGTCAGCGCCCCCCCTGGATCCACCTAACGGGATAACTCATTTGTAAGTAACATTAGTTTACGCCGGTTAGCTGCTTAGTATTTAACTTGTTTGTTTTCAAACCTCACAGGACCTTAGCAACCCACATGGTCTTGTTAGGAGATTATGTAGTAGCCTACTGTACCGCAACCTGTGTATACTGTTCGCAGCACGCCCCGTCCCGGTCAGTGCAGGGGTAAATATGTACCCCAGATTCAATCACTTTTCCTTTCACCAAACGTGTTGCCAGACACCGTACTACATCAGCTCCAATATTCATAGAGATTATGTGTACACAACTAAATACTAAAAATGCATTCTGCGTTTATAGTAGCTCTGTCACACTGGTTGTAATAGTAGCTCTGTTGAGGCAAAAAGGGTACCTGCAAAATGTCAGGTTTGTGACCCATGTCTTCAAAACCACTCGCTGTCAGACTTAGAATGTAATGACTAACTGGAGTAAAATAGAGCACTGCCCAATTCACTCAGTAGGCTGCTGTATCGACAAGATACTTTTTCACCGACTTAGCCATAATACAAAATCTGGGTACTGGTTCCCCTATTGGGTTGTAAACTCTTTATTTCGGGGGGGATGGTCGAAAATTGCAATTCCATAGTGGTGGTTTGGCCAAGAGACGAGAGGTGGCAAAACTAAGATCTGGGTAAGGATGTAGTGTTTGAGCATTACCTGATAGGAGGGAAGCTCCCCTTGCTGACCCATCCAAGCACCATGTCCTTGTAGTGGATACAGGCATCAGTTGGAAGGCAGTTGAGCGGAGGAGTGAGGTAACAGGGGAGACCTTTAGGTTGAACACAAAGCCAACAGTGCTATTCTAGATATGTTACAGACAGGGCTGGAATATGAACCAGACCAATAGGGCCTGTACCCAAGGGCCTCTAATCATCAGGGGCCTCGTGCTACAAGGTATTTGGAGGCCCCTGGGAAAATCTGCTCTGCCTATTGCTAGGACTCTTCTACAAACCATCCTAATGCCCCTCCTCCACAACCCATCCCAGGGTCCCTCCAAAACCTGTACAGGGGCCCCTTGGTCCTGCCACAACCGATGCCAGGGCATCTTAACTACCAGTGTGTGTTAGATATTCAATCTATTTTATATTGTATGAAGTATGTTTATTTTAGATTTTCCATGAATATGAGCCAGTAATAATAATAATCAATAATATATGTTGGCTATTATTGTTTGTATTTAGAGCTATTTAGTAGGTGTTGTAGTTCTAAGTTGCATACTATGATTGTCCTCTACTTCACTTTTAATCACTTTGGATAAAACAAAGCATTTGATTAATTACTTACCGTAAATAGATTTTAAAAATATATTTCACTTGATGGTAACTTTATATAATTTTCACAATATAAATGCATGTTATATAATTGGCTATATAAATTCTTCACATTTTTTAATTCATAATTAATATATTTCCTAATACCAGGAAAATTGTGAAGAAAATTTGTTGGAAGAACATTGTAGGCCATTGTTATAATTAAAGAAAAACGTTTTTTGGTTGATGGTTAAAAATCCTGGGGCTGCGGTGCTTTGAGACAAAAATCAAAATAGAAGGACAAGGAGTGGTTTTACATGGGGGGACTTTGTGGTTCCAACATCGCGTGAGTTCTTGGGTGGGGAACCTCCAGAGATTCATGCCCAGGGGCCTCATGGAATGTAGATCTGTTGTTGGTTGCAGGGATTTTCTGTCAGTTCGAGTAGTCCAGATTGTAGGATAATTACTTGGTTAGCCCCTGGTTAGACAGGGTCACCATCTACGAAGGGTCTTCACCATAAACTTTCAGAGTGAGCTACCAACTAGATATCTGTGGTAAATGACAGGTTCTTTTCTAGGTTCATGCCAAGCTTGTTTGCACATTACCAGTAGTACATCATAAAGTTACCTTTTGGTTGGATTTGGTTTGGAGTGGATAGGCCTTACCCTGGAGAAAGGGCAGTTGGGGTCTTGTTTAGGTTGTGGTGCTGGGCCAACATCCAAGCAGTGATGTCAGCCAGGCACCCACAGACGCGTGTTATCATCTGGGTGTCAGGTGTCATTGCTAGGTCATCTGCATAGCTATGATAGGAATGAAACCATTTCAAGATATGACTGAGCCAAGTGACTTGTTGTATAGAAAAAAAGAGGAGACGGCCAAGAACCCAGCCCTGGGCACACAAGAAGTGAGAGTCTGTGGGGCAGACACTGATCCTCTCCATGTCAGCTGGTAGGAACAGCCTGCCAGGTAGAATGCAGTCCAAGAACGTGCACACCTGCGATACACCCAAAAAGATGCACAGTAGGATGTGATCATTCATTGTAAAAGGCAGTTGAGAAATCTTAAGTTGCTGCAAACCGAGGACTGAGAGTTGGCTTGGGAAATGCCAGTGGAGCGAGGTCTTGGTAGATTGACCTGTCTTAAAGCCTGATTTGTTGGGGTCAAGTTCAACATTTTGACTCGGCAGCCCATTCTTTCAAGATGGAGTGGTATCAACTTTATTAATCATCTATGGAAGGCTCATCTGTTGTTGGTTTTAAGTTCAGGAAGACACGAAGGGTCACTGAATGGTCCAGGGCTCTTGAACTTTTTTCTCCAAATCAGCCTGTAATGGCAATACATCTATATTACTGCAGTTGTTATAAAAAAATACATAAATAATAGTTAATGTCTCTATATACATATGGATGTGATACTTGTTGTGTGATACTTTGTAAATATGCCAAGCCAGCTGCAAGATCCTCTGACACCTGGTGTTTAATTATCCTGTAATAACTATCTAATGCAATGTCTTTTTTAGGACAATGAATCACAATGATCTGACAACTGTTCCAAACCTTGGAGAAGTATCATCAAACATCACAACACTTTCACTGTAAGTCAAAACATATTTTTCCAGACTAAGTTGTGGGATGTGATCCCTACTTGTTCTGTGCTATTAAACAGCTAGTGCGAAATTGAGCTAAAACCCTCAATGAGAGGAGAAACATAATGAATGAAGAGGCTTCCATAAAGGAATTGACCTTGGTTTTATATCAGTATGGAAAGAGACAAGGATCTAAGCTTTGAAAGACGACTTTGAATGAGACATGACTGGGTTTCTTCTAGGATGACAATGCCCCATCCACAGGACTTGAGGGGTCACTGAATGGTTCGATGAGTATGATATTGATGTAAATCGTATGCTGTGGCCTTCGCAGTAACTGGATTGCAACACAAACATACACCTATGGGAGATTTTGCATGCCGTAGTTTGTAGGGCTGTCCCTGACCATAAAATAAACATATTTTTCTTTACCATAAAATGTAGTGAAATGCACTGTGCGCTCTGCTTTATTATTTCTTCATGCAGCAGGAAAATTACTTGAAAGCAACTGTCATAGTTATCAAGTTTTTAGGTCCAAAAAGTGGAAAATGACATCCCTGTAATGAAATGAACAGAGTTTCACCTATCCATTTTAATATCCTAAATCCTAGGGTAGCCCTCAGCCATGTAGACTAACAATGGACACAAAATGACATGGCTCTTACCCTAGTTCAAATTGATACAGTGGATCCATATACTGGATAAATCATGATTACCGCTTGTTGTGTGCAGCATCCACAATCGGATCTCAGAGCTGTGGATGCATCAGCTGCAGCCATACATCTCCTTGGAGACACTTGACCTGTCATCAAACTCCATTTTGGAGATCAAGGCTGGAGCCTTCCCACCCATGCTGCTGAAATACTTGTAAGTGTTGCATTGTTTTTCAACTTGACAGACTTGGAATAATGCACTTTTATGGCTATTAGATTTTCTACTTTACCCGTCACTGGCTTTATTCGTTTGAAAGTTACCTAAAGATATTATGTGAGTTCATGAAATGAATAGCATATTGGATTGATAACTGTTAAATTGAAGAGTGTGGATGAGAATGCTACCATTTCACACCTCTTTTGCCCCCTTGCTTACCCTTGGTAACAGGGTGAAGCAAAGCTAGGCATATGCACTGATGCTTTGTAAGAGCAAATTCTTGCATGTCTCTCAATGCAGTGTCTGCTGTACTGCTTGTGGCAGGTATTTATTTGTATTGTCAGTTGAAACCTATTGCCCAATTACATTTCTGATTGAATGTTTCTGCTTTTCTATGTCGCAGAAATTTAAGCAATAACAAGATCAGCGTCCTTGAACCTGGATGCTTTGACAACATCTCCAGCACCCTGCTGGTCCTAAAGCTGAACAGGAACAGAATTACAGTGTTGCCAAACAAAGTGTTTAGGCTGCCCCAGCTGCAGTTTCTGTAAGTCACTGTGTGATTCATCCATTACCATTGCAATTATGACCTGCGTGTAAACCAAATTATCAGACTGTACAGATGATGGGTTTGTTACATTATTTAGTCAACTGTTGAATGTATTTGGGGAAATATTTATAAAAAATATCTGTATTTTTCAGAGATTATAAATATTGCATTGTTAAAGAGTAGTTGAAACAAATGATTTGTACATTTCTTGGACTTTCCTAGGGAAATAAAGCGCAATAAGATCAAGATGGTGGACGGTCTGATCTTCAAAGGAATGGACTTACTGAAGTCACTGAAGATGCAGCGGAATGGCATCACCAAGTTGATGGACGGGGCTTTCTTTGGACTTAACAACATGGAGGAGCTGTGCGTTCTTTCGCTTGATCGTCTGAAATACCAGTTTCCTTTCTTTTTGTATTCATGCAGGGTTGTGTGCTGCGCTGTACTTTAACACCACAGCCGTTGTTTTGATCCAATCAGAGAGCTGGAGCACAACAACCTGACGGAGGTGAACAAAGGCTGGCTGTATGGTCTGCGCATGCTGCGTGTGCTGCGGGTCAACCAGAACAGCATCAGCATCATCCGGCCAGACGCCTGGGAATTCTGCCAAAAGCTTGAAGAACTGTGAGCGTTCTCTTCCTAATCCCCAACACACTTTCCTCACACTGGTCCAAGACAAGGGTGCACTCGTTTTGCAGTTGTTGGTTTCTTCAGAGCGCCGGTAGATTAGGGCTTTCCAGGATCTTTCCAAAGGTTCTGTGCCTGTGCAGACCACTTAATGCACGTGATTTTTATTCGCTCCAGTTTCCGCAAAATCACAATGATACGTTTTTGTACAGAACAGAATATTGTAGCATAGTACGTTACCGTGAGACAAATATGCCACTGCATGTCTGTCGTGGACAAGAAGAGCCCCCGTCCGGGAAAAGTTAGGCTATCACTATGACTAAGTGCTGTCCAGGCACTCTGCTCTGATTCGTGCATATTAAAGTCTTAGCCATAGTGTTTTGACCATTGTGAATATACCACCAGCCTTGTGCCTTAATGCTTACATATACCACGACTATCAGTCACTCAGTCACGATTCAAACCACAGGTTTTATTATTATTAATGAGGTTTGTATGCGTTGGCAGAGACAATGGAGGTAAAAATAAAGGTGTCCGTTTTTGCTGAAAGAGAATTAGACCAGATTCTAACTCATGCTGCAGCCTAGACTGCTTGTCCACTCCCGGGTATATGTACTGTATATGCTAACTCTTAATTTCTTGTTATTGCACAACACCATAATTCATGCTTTTCCCCTATGGATGTCCTATTCAGGGATCTGTCCGTCAACTACCTGACCCGACTGGAAGAGACAGCCTTTATTGGACTGGGTCTTCTGGAGAAACTGAACCTGGGAGAGAACTTAATCAGTCACCTTGGGGAGGGAGTTTTCAACAGCCTGGTGCATCTGCGCTCACTGTAAGGACCTAACTCCAAAGTCTAAAAAAAGCACATTCACTCACTAATTATCCATTGACACAATAAACAGTAAAATGCTTTTGGCCCCTTTGCATACTGATGAAGGCTTCAAACTACATTGGGTTAGTGTATTTTTTTATTTTTCCCCCTTTGTTTTTCTTTGTTTGTGGATTTTAGAAAGTAGCACCTTCATGTTCTCATCATCATGAGTCATTTGTCCTTTCTGTTGCTAAGTGTTTAAAGGACTCTTGTAGACCAATATAGACGATGCGTCATTTCGCTGAACTGCCTCTGATGCACAAAGAAATGCGGGTGTGCGTGCGATCGTGCGGGTGCGCGTGCGTGCGTGTTTGTGCGGGTGTGTTTGAAATGGGAGGGGCATGCATGCTGTGTTCCAAAAGGCTGGTGGACTGCAGGGTCAGCAGACCTCCCTGGGCTCTCTGCGGCAGGGGGAATTAAAGGGTTCAGGCCCTTTAATGGTCACCCAGGCATAAGGAAGGAGAAACCCAACCACCCACGACCTTCCTGTGGACACAAACCCTCTGCGGGTTTCAGAAGGACCCATGAAGTATTTACTGATAAACAAAGCCAATTAATCTCCTCATCAGACCAGCTGGAGCACTGAGCTGTGACACTCTGGAATGTCTTCTGCTTCACATTTGAGAAATGAAATTACCAGAAATGAACTTCACTTCTCCCACCAAGCAGTTTAGGATGAGCTTTGTGATTCTTATTCTGCGGAGAGTATTTCAGTATTTTTTTTCTGTTTGCATTTCAGAGACATAAGGAATAATGAGATCTCTTGGGCCATTGAGGATTCCATTGGTGTTTTTGTTGGAATGAAGAAGCTGAATACATTGTAAGGGCATTTTCTCATGATGTAGTATATTCATTGTGTTGCTATGGCTACAGATAGTAGCAGAATATTTTAAGGTATATTTAATTAACTCTGATTGTTTATTGCCTAGGATTCTCCAGCAAAATCATATCAAATCTATCACGAAGAATGCCTTTGAGGGTCTAGAGGAACTTGAGCACCTGTAAGTACCTCTACAGCAAACACAAAATGGATGGTTGGTGTCCAGTAATAGGGAATTATGCAGTGTCACTTAAAGACAAACAGAATAGCAGTTTTATTGTGCAGTCAAACGATGTGACCTCAATGTCATGTTACAAATGCAGCACTTTCCTAATATTTATTTTCAAATGCAGGGATCTGAGCAAGAATGGGATCATGTCCATCCACCCTGATTCTTTGTCTCACATGAAGCTGAAAGAGTTGTAAGTAGGAACTACTAATGTTTCAGGTGGTGATGGGAGACGGGATGGTACAGTGGTGCAAGTTCTCCCACTTAAAAAGATGAGAGGCCTGTAATTTCCATCATAGGTACACTTCAACTATGAGAGACAAAATGAGAAAAAAAAATCCAGAAAATGACATTGTAGGATTTTTAAGCAACATTTATAGATTTAATAAATCCTTTGAAGTTTAATGGTTTAGGTTATATTTACTGCAACTGTAGCAAAGCATATGGTTAGCTTAAATAATTTCCCATTATTCTATCTTCTTTTGGTTAGTATTGAATCTCAGCATGCAGGATACTGTAGAATACTTTCTAAAAAGGGAAATTCACACACACAAAACCAGAAGACATCAGTTAGATCATCAAAACCAAGTCGGCTCCAGTAGTAAATATTTATCCATTATTAAATATGTAGATTAAAACGATAGGTCTAACTTTGACTTTCAGAAATAAGACTAGATTATAAGAATTCAACAAGGACTGTGTGAAGGGTAAGACAATGAACTGATAACTGGTAAAATAGATAGCTTGTCCATAGCATATTGAGTTGTTCAGATAATTGAAAAGACAATATTGCATATTATACCCTTGCCAGGTTTGAGGATGAAATAATGCTTTATGTATTTGACTCACGATTTGCTAATTATACCTCAGAGGGGTGTCAGTTATTGTTGAATAATGAATGAACTGTGAGTGATGACAATCTATATTATTTATGTAAGTGTAAGCAAGCAATGAAAGTCTGCATGTATAAAAGAAAGCACTGATAGCAAGCAGTTTACTTTTACTGAAGTTCTTCAGAGTGTGGACTAGTACTTCTTGTATAAATTCAACAACAGCTCCACACATAAAACATTTAAGAGTATAAATATTAAGTGTGTTACAGTTTTTACAATATGCCTACAGGCCTAATAGCAGAAATGATGTCCCATGTCTTTTAGAATGTCCAAGCTACTGTTCCGTGCCAGGAACACCAGCATGTTTACTCTGTCACTTTAGGGAAGACCTGACAGGTCTAATTTTTCTCTCAAAGCAGTGCTGACGACTTGCTTTGATGCAGTGCTTGTATTTTCGTGTCAATCTCGACATCAGTGAAATCTATAGAGCACAGAAACCGTAGCTACAAGTATGGTTGAGTGGTTTAATCAAGTCTTTGGATGGGAGTTTCCTTTTCAAAGGGTGGGTCTTTACAGGGCTGGGACTTCCAGGGAAATCCCACATTTTGATGTGTATCACTCAGCTAACCAAATTAATAAATGTTGGACTGCTCTATGGTGACTGCAGTCCACCCTGGATTTGGGTAGGAAAGTCATTGATCCTAACATTGATCCTATTTTTGTTTAATATATTTTCATAAACATCCTTTGGCTGTTTATGAAAATGTAACATTGTAGCGGTTTTACATTTTGAGACCTTATCGAGAAGCAGATACTGCTACAATGTCTGCCGAAGGAATCTGGTAGAGAGAAATTACACTGGTCACTCAAAGCATAAAAATATTAATTCCGAATAAATATGCTACACAGAAACTTAAAAACTCGTAGTTGTTTTGTGAGGACTTACAATAAAACTCTCATTAATGGTCTTAGCTCCCTATTAAATAGTTCTGTCTTTCTGAAAAAAACACTACTAAGATTTACAAATGTGAGAGTAATTAATAATTTTTGATTAATAAACTATGAATAAACATTTTACTATGTGTAGGTCTGAAGAAGTGCTATTAAATAGGGTAATGATATTGCTGTGTCCTGCCCTCAGTGTCCTGAACTCCAGCAGTCTGCTGTGTGATTGCCAGCTGCAGTGGTTGGGGCCGTGGTTGACAAAGAACCGCTTCCTGCAGTCTGTTTCCGCTGTGTGTGCTCATCCTGCCAGCCTGCTGGGCCAGAACGTTCTGTCTGTCAGTCTGGAGGAACTTGTCTGCGGTTAGTCAACTGGCTATTAGTGTTGCGTTACTTTAATTCTAAACTTGCACTCATTTTAAGCCTTCCTTGGAGGTCTGGAGCATTTTGTATTAGCCACTATATGTGCAATGACAAGGTTTCTACATTGTCACATTTTAAGAATCCTCCCTTGCATGCTTGTTGTGGCTAGATTTAATGTTTTGAAATCATGTAGGATGCATTACGCTAATTTCTTTTTAGAATTTGTCATCTGCAATGCTGCAGAGTGTATTTTGTCTTAAGTGTCCTTTTCAATATCAAACTGTGCTTTGACACCAATCCAGCCTGAGTTTTTCAGAGAAAAGCATTTGATTGGTTTGACTCAGAATGAGGCTTTACTGATTTGCAGCCGGCCGTCACTCCTTCCCTCCGTTTCCGCTCTTTCCGACAGATGACTTTCCAAAGCCCCGGATCACTGAGCACCCCGAGACGATCACGGCCCTGCGGGGAACCAATGTCACCCTGACCTGCCTGGCGTCCAGCAGCAGTGACTCCCCCATGATGACGGCCTGGAGGAAGGACGGGGAGGTGCTCTACGATGCCGAAGTGCAGAACTACGCCCGCTACCAGGACGGAGAGCTGGTTTACACCACCGTGCTGCACCTGCTCAACGTCAACTTCACGGACGAGGGACGCTATCAGTGTGTTGTCTCCAACCATTTTGGAGCAAACTACTCCAACAGGGCCAAGCTCACCGTCAATGGTGACAAGTTTTTCAAGTGCTCTTATTATGATTGTTTCGATCGGAAAGTAGCTGGCATTGAACTGGTCCTTAAGACAAAATCCCCAGTTTGAATGTATATTAGTCATGTGCAGATATTTCAGACAACACTACCTGATTAGAAAAAGCTCTTGGGTGAGTGATGCATCTTGCCATGGTGATCTGATACTTATTATATTACAGTGATTGGTCCTAGGTTGGTGCTGAATCATCCAGGGGCTGTTTCCGTTGGCCTTGTCTGTGTTTGAACAGGCGTGGTTGTGTTTGCATACCGAGGCATAGCAATATTCATCCTTTTTCTGTCTTCCTTTCCCGACACAGAGCTACCTTCCTTCCTGAAGACGCCCATGGATCTGACCATCCGCACGGGCACTATGGCCAGGCTGGAGTGTGCCGCTGAGGGTCACCCCTCGCCCCAGATCGCTTGGCAGAAGGACGGAGGCACCGATTTCCCCGCCGCCCGGGAGAGAAGGATGCACGTCATGCCAGATGATGACATCTTCTTCATCGCCAATGTGAAGACGGAGGACATGGGCGTGTACAGCTGCACAGCTCTGAATGCTGCAGGAAGCCTGTCAGCCAACGCTACGCTCACTGTGCTAGGTTAGCCTTGTTTGTACCTACGCCTAAGTTGCCCCTGACAGTCTTTAACTACGTTTAAACGGGATCCACTTCTTTTTAATCTGTTAACTAATTTAACTGGTTATTGAATTGTTTGCTTGAAACCATTGTACCTCCAGAAACCCCATCCTTCATGCGTCCCCTGGAGGACCGGATGGTGGCCCGTGGGGAGACTGCAGTCCTCCAGTGTATTGCGGGAGGCAGCCCTGCGCCCCGTCTCAACTGGACCAAAGACGATGGCCCCCTGGTCCTCACCGAACGCCACTTCTTCGCCGCCGCCAACCAACTTCTCATCATCGTGGACGCGGGCCCGGCCGACGCGGGGAAGTACACGTGCACCATGTCCAACACGCTGGGCACAGAGCGCGGACACATTTACCTCAGCGTTTCGCCCTCGGCGAACTGCGACGCGGCCGGCGGCTACGACCAGGACGGCTGGACCACGGTGGGCATCGTGGTGATCGTGGTGGTTTGCTGCGTGGTGGGGACCTCGCTGGTCTGGGTCATTGTCATATACCACATGCGCCGGAAGAGTGAGGACTACAGCATCACCAACACCGACGAGATGAATCTGCCTGCAGACATCCCCAGCTACCTGTCCTCACAGGGCACGTTGTCTGAGCCCCAGGAGGGATACAGCAACTCTGAGGCTGGGAGCCACCAGCAGCTGATGCCACCATTGTCCAATGGCTACATCCACAAGGGCACTGACGGTAACCCAACCATAATTAGTTCCCTCTGTCTCCTTCATCTGAGGCCCTTTGACATGACTGGTCTTCTCCATTTGCGCGTCACTATAGATTTAGACATTGGCCCCCTAATGATGACTGGTCACCATCCTTTGTGTGTGTTTTCCAGGTGTGTGTTATGGTGACGCCGGCAGCGAGGTGGACAGTGAGGCCAACGGGATGCTCCACTACCGCATGGGCTCTCTGTTTACAGGACGAAGCAGCTTCCATCCTGGAGAGCCCCGTGAGGGACTTGCTGGCATGCCTATAGGTGGGGTTAGTTATTAGAATTGACAAAAGCCATTAATCATGAATACATCTCACGTTGTTTCTATCCTACTGGCAGTGTTACTTATTTCAGCACAGCTCGAGTCTTTGTTAAAATGTCTGTCTGCATCGTTTGTAATTAATTTTCTCAAACAGGCGGTGCAGGGCCGCTGGTCATCTGCTCTGACTGCTACGACAATGCTAATATCTACTCCCCAACGCGCGAGTATTGCCCTTACGCCTTCTTGGCTGAGGATGACCCTCTGGAAAACAGTCTGTCTGGCATCATGGCCCAGCTCTCTAAGGACACCCAGCATGAGGACACAGCCCTGGAAAGCCTCATCAACAACCAGGACTCTTCCGTCTTTGTAACCAGCCATGACCTCACCAAGAGAATGAGTACAGCCCTAATCCCACCAGAAACACACTACGGCTCTGGTAAGAGACCTGTGAAATAATGATTTCTTATTATAATAGTGTGTAACTCATTTGGTATAACTCATTAGTTATGCAAAATATATAGTTTCTGTCTGTGTGCTTGTCTCCCACCGTAGCTTTTAACACTAGTGAAGTTAACTCCTTCCGTTGATTGGACATAATTTAGAAAGTATTTCCTATTTAATGTCCCACACTTAACAGTGCATGTCAGACCAAAACCCTGGCCATGATGTCCAAGGAACTCTGTAGATGTCTGACATGAATCAAAAGGCAGAGATCTGGGGAAGGTTATAAACAAAATCCTAACCCATTGAAATTTCCTTTATTGTAAAATGGAAGAAATTGGCTGTACTGCCAAACTGAGTAACCAGCTAGAAAGGAATTTTTCAATGATGTGACCATGAACCTACAGAGATTCAGAGTTTCTCTGCAGACATAGTAGAACCTGCCAGAAAATCATCTCCGCAGCACTCAGTCAATCAGGTCCTCATGGTAAAGTGGCTTGACGGAATCTACTCCAAAGTAAAAGGCATATGACATGCCGCCTGAGCGACTCAAAACATGAGGAAAGATTATCGGGTCTGATGAGACCAAATCTAACTATTAGGCTTGAATGCCAAGGGATATGCCTGGCAAATAAAAGGTACCACTCATCATTCTCACAGGACCTAAGACTGATGCGAAAATTCAGTTTCTTCATCATGACAACATCCCAAAGCACACAGCCAAGACAAAACTAGAGTGTCTGGGACAAGTCGGTAAATATCATTGAGTGGCCCAGACAAAGCCCAGACTTGAACCCAATTGAACATTTGTGGGGAAACCTGAAGGTCACAGTTCTCTAACGCTATCCATCCAGTCTGACAGCTTAAGGTGCCCCTACTAAATATTGAGAAATGGGGGTGAATACTCATCCAATCAATAATTTTCAAAACTCCATATAAATCAATGTTGAAACTCGTGTGAGACCATGTGTGTGCGTCTGTGTGTGTGTTTGAACATATTGTCCTCCCCTACTCTGGATGCAAACCCTTTATGTTGAGTAATAATGTTAGTTTGGTCTCCCTGCAGATGTTCCCTCCAGGCCATTTTGGGGTGAAGGGAAGGACCTCTCTACCGTACCTCAACTAGGTCTGTCGCAGCAGCCAGTGCACAAGACTCCCCATGTGTCTTCAGTTGGCGAGGGGGGAGACAAGAGGAGCGTGGAGGGGGATGTCTCTTTTGCCCAAACCACAGAAGACCACAGATGTGCCTCCTATAGGACTAAACCTCAGGAGCACTCCCATGCCCCCACATAAAGCCTGGTCCCCACCGTATACCCCTCCCTACACACCCTGTGGTCCTCTGTCCCTGGGGCCTCTTCTCTAGCCACTACCTCCAAAGAGATGCGTCACTCTCTGCCAAAAAATGCTTTCTTGTATGTTTACATTCCTTTCAATCGTGCAGAGACAATTTGTTCTTATCCTTTTGGAAAAGGAACATTTCTTAGGCTTGAGATCTGAACAGGTGAATGATGCCCCATCAATTCCCCATCTCCCAACACCTCTTCCTAGAGGAAGCTATGAATGTATGTCAGAGACCCATGTTGGATGTTGCCTTTTTAATTTCTCTCACACCGCCTCTATACAGTTGGTAGAACAGCAGCAGTGTGGATGGATGCATATGGTTGTTTTAATGTCAAGGACAACTTGTGCTCTTGGTACCAGGACTGGAGGGTTCAGAGACCCTAGCCATTGCTTGTTTAGCAATGAATGGTACGCAACATAGGACCTATAAGGCAACAAAGATCCTCAATGAATGAATAGATCCCAGCTCTTGCTGAAGTAGTCTACTAATATGCAATCTCAGTGACATTGACACAGTATGTTGGGTGGGTGCAGATTGCCTTGCAAAAGTATTTTGACCCCTTACCCAATCTCTTTTTTTACTGAATTACAAATGGCTAAATATCATTTTGTTCGAAATATAACAGTCCAAATGCATAGATTACAAAAGGGTACAAAATAATATCAACATGTTTGGATATCCCAGTAAGCACAGTTGATCTGGAAGTGTAGGCTGTATCATACCAAACAGGCACAGTAAATAAAAGGAAATTCCTCAAAACTTAAAAAGGAGACTTGTGAGGGAAGCCACAGAGGCTAACAATCACTTTGAAAGAGCTACAGAGTTCAGTGGCGTAGTTTGTGTAAACTAATTTCAATTTTTTTCTTATTTCCCAACATAAAATGAACACTTTAAAATAACTGATTTGGAGTTGAAATAAAATTTCAAGCAAATACATTTCATTGTTCTATTTTCTATTCGGTAACATGAGAATTGATCAGGGGTTTATATACTTTTGCAAATCACTGTATATACAATATTATTTTACCCATCAATGTCTCTTATGCCCAGTTTGTTTTGCTTGTGTCTGTCGTACCAACAATTGAAGTTTTTTTGTATGAATGTCCACTGTCACAGCAAAAAAAATTGGGTATTGCACATTTTGACAATCATGACTCATGTGGCCTCATTGTGATGGTCATCTTTTAGATAGCTGTCAACAGGCATTTTCACTAACACTCATCAGGTGACTTATGGTTTCTTATTACCTATATGCACTGAACCTAGTTTCCTAAAATATTATTTTACTGGCACTTACCTCTTATGGTGATATGTTTTATTTTTCAGTGTGGGTCATTTTAGATTCCTATAATAATGACATGTCTATGATTTTTCATCAACATTACATTCTGTCACATTTTTACTTTGGGACTGTGAAGATGTATATTTAGACTAAACATCTACAGTGAATTACATTATCAATTCATCACTACATCCCACAAAACCTTAGCAGACTCAAGTTATTCCTAAACTGCAGTTATTGTTTTTTGGTATTAAATATTTATTTTGTCAGTGTATCGAGATTTCCACATTTGTGGAAACATTTAGAACTCAACTTAAGCGTAAGCAAAGCTGTTACAAGGATCATCAAGCTAAAACAAATTATTTTATTACAGGATCTCTTCTCTGTCATTTAGGCTTCTTTCACTATAGATCTAGAAGATTTTGCACATTTGCTGATAATGTCTGGGGCATGTATTTATTCTCTACTACTTACTGAGTAGGCTTGCTGCAGTCTTATTCTGAACATTTGTTACTTATATTTTGCTGGATTCCTTCCGTTACGTTTCTCGCTGATCTGATATCAAAGTTGTGTGGGAGTTGGTTTTGTTTTTCAGGGAGGTGGTTGTATCCATTGTAAAATATGGGACCCTGTTGAAACAAAACCCTGCTCTACTTTTTTAATGATTCAAAGGTATACCCACAATAACCCCAATTAATTATGTAATGGGTTAAGTGTAATGACAACATGGTACAGTAGATTTCTATGGCAGTGAGTCACACCAAAGATTGGAAGGCAACGCTGGAAAGACATGACTCAGCTTTCAGCAGACAACCCGGTTACCCAGATAGGGCCTACCATTCTCATATAAGACTGAATTTAATTAACGGTGTTCCCCAGATATGGGGAACTTACATTCAGGGAGGTAACCTAACCTGGCCATGCAGAATCAAACAGAGCTGTGGTTACGATTTTGCTGCCCAGAGGTGGAGCTGTTGCAATGCCCCCTCTGTACAAAGCATATAGAGAATAAATACAGGTGCAGAACTTGATCTGTAGAAGCTTTTGGTGATACTTTCTGCAGGTCTAAAAAAACGGCACTAGGGATTATATTAACACCACTTTCAATAAAAGTGACTGGGGGGTACTGCAGTGTTTATGTATTAACGTATATCTGTTTTGTTTACTAGGCTACTTTTTTTTAACACATACTTCAGACTAAAATGTGTTTTGTTTTCAGGCACTTCCTGCTAAAAACATTCCAAAAAACATTGAAACAATACGTGTGACGTTTCTTTCTATTTGTTCTATTTTTTTGTCAATGTTTGTTTGATCCAAATGTACCTTTTCTCTGTGGTATGCGACTTACTAGATTTGCACATTATTCTTGCACACAATTGGTTCTTGTTGCTCCTTTTAAAAAATACATAGTTTGATGTTCTTCCACAAACCAGGTCATGCCTTGTGTACCAAATAGTTTTATTCTAAATTCATACATGGCAATATTGGCTTAAAGGGGTCACATATTACACTCACCTGTAAGTAGAAGTTGTGTCCAATAGCTTGACTAACACACAAATATCGGTACTCCTTGCTCCAGTGAAATCCGTCATCCAATCCTTACATATTGCGTCTCTAATGTTGTTCTGTATGTGGATTGGGAGTGATTTTTATTAATGGGAGCTCAGCTATGTCTACAAAACATGTATTTACATTTGCCATGAAACGAAAAGTAAATAAACCAACATACTGTCTTTATTTGTGCTGCTCTCTGAGCATCTTGTATTTAGTCTTTATACCAAAGTTTAGCCAGTATGCTCTGGCAATATTTAAAATGCTGCTTCTTTTCTGTGTTGTCAAAGTTTTGCATTCTGTCAAGTGTATTTTTGAATCTCAACTACTTACATTCTGTAAAGCATGTTTAAATATTTTGTTTCTTGAAACATAACTGTCATTAAAATAATCACATTGTAATAATTCTGACCAAATGTGGTTTAAATCTGTTTTAAAGAAACAGGGTCAATAGAAAGACACCAATATTGTCTATAATATATATTTCATATACAGCTCTGGAAAAAATTAAGAGACCACTGCAAAATAATCAGCTACTCTCATTTTACTATTCATAGGTACAGAGGGGAAAAAGTATTTGATCCCCTGCTGATTTTGTACATTTGCCCACTGACAAAAATGATCAGTCTATAATTTTAATGGTAGGGTTATTTGAACAGTGAGAGACCAAATAACAGCAAAATCCAGAAAAACGAATTTCAGAAATGTTATAAATTGATTTGCGTTTTGATGAATGAAATAAGTATTCGACCCCTCTGCAAAACATGACTTTGTATTTTACCAATCACAGAGGTCACGTTTCTTGTAGTTGGCCACCAGAAGTTGTCCCACTCCTCTTTGCAGATCTTCAAGTTGTTAAGGTTTTGAGGCTGATGTTTGGGAACTTAAACCTTTAGCTCCCTCCACAGCTTCTCTACAGGATTAATGTCTGGAGACTGGGTAGGCCACTCCCGGGCCTTAATATGCTGCTTCTTGAGCCACTCCTTTTTTGCCTTGGCTGTGTTTTTGGGTCATATTCATGCTGGAGTACCCATCCACGACCCATTTTCAATGCACATGGCTTCGTCCATCGTCCCTTTGATGTGGGGAAGTTGTCCTGTCCCTTTAGCCGAAAAGCACCCCCAAAGCCTAATGTTTCCACCTCCATGTTTGACGGTGGTGATCGTGTTCTTGGGATCGATAGGCAGCATTCCTGCTCCAAACTCTGCGAGTTGAGTTGATGCCAAAGAGCTTGATTTTGGTCTCTGATCATAACACTTTCACCCAGTTCTCCTCTGAATCATTCAGATGTTCATTGGCAAACTTAAGACGGGCATGTACATGATCTTTCTTGAGCAGGGAGACCTTGCGTGCGCTGCAGGATTTCAGTCTTTCACGGCGTAGTGTTACCAATTGTTTTCTTGGTGACTATGGTCCCAGCTGTCTTGAGATCATTGATCCTACTGTGTAGTTCTCATGATCAACTCCACGAGGTGAGACCTTGCATGGAGCCCCAGACAGAGGGAGATTGACAGTTCTTTTGTGTTCCTTCCATTTGGGAATAATCGCACAATCTGTTGTCACCTCACCAAGCTGCTTGGTGATGGTCTTGTATCCCATTCCAGCCTTGTGTAGGTCTAAAATCTTGTCCCTGACATCTCCTTGGACAGCTCTTTGGTCTTGGCCATGGTGAGTTTGGAATCTGATTGATTGATTGATTGCTTCTGTGGACAGGTGTCTTTTATACAGGTAACAAAATGACATTAGGAGCACTCAGCTTTTTAATGAGTGCTCCTAATCTCAGTTTGATACCTGTATAAAAGACACCAGGGAGCCAGAAATCTTTCTGATTGAGAGCTGATCAACTACGTATTTCACTCATTAAAATGCATTTTTTAAATGTGTTTTTCTGGATATTTTTGTTGTTAATCTGTCTCTCACTGTTCCAATAAACATACCATTAAAATTGTAGACTGATCATTTCTTTGTCAACATACAAAATCAGCAGGGGATCAAATATTTTTGTCATTTAGAGTATTTATTTGTAGAAAATGGCATCTGGTCAAAATAACCAAAAGAAGTTGGGAGTTAATAGTCTTTATTTGAACAACAGAATTCTAATGTTTTAACTTAGGAAGTGTTCAGTAATCAATATTTAGTGGAATAACCTGGATTTTCAATCGCCGCTTTCATGTGTCTTGGCATGCTCTCCATAAGTCTGTCACGTTGTTGGGTGACTTTATGCCACTGTGGATGATTGTGACCATCCATCTCCCTCTTTATCAAATTCCAGAAGTTTTCAATGGGGTTCAGGTCTGGAGATTGGACTGGTTGTGACAGGATCTTGATCCGGTGGTCCTTCATCCATACTTTGATTGACCTGGCTGTGTGGCATGGAGCATTGTCCTGCAGGGAAAAATTCTTGGAGTTGGGGAATATTGTCAGAGCAGAGGTGTTCTTCCAGGATAACCTTGTACTTGGCTTGATTCATGTGTCCTTCACAAGGACAAATCTGCCCATTCCAGCCTTGCTGAAGCATCCCCAGATCCTCCACCAAATTGCACAGTGGGTGCCAGATACTGTGGCTTGTAGGCGTTTCCAGGTTTCCATCTAACTATTAGACGACCAGGTGTTGGGCAAATCGGAAAATGACTTGTCAGAGATGATCCTACTCCATTTCTCTATGGTCCAATCTTCATGGTCTTTTGCAAACTTCAGCCTGGCTCTTTTCTTCTCACTTCTCATTGATGAAGGGCTTTTATTTAGCTTTGCATGACTTCAGCCCTGCCCATAGGATCCTGTTTTGAACCATCCTTACCGTGCACTTCACCCAAACTGCTTTTTGCCATTATTTTTGTAGGTCACTTGAAGTCATCCTACGAATGTTTAGTGACATTCAAATGACTTGACAGTCATCTCGGTCAGACGTTTTCACCCTCTGTCAGTCTGTAGCTTTGTTGTCCCCATGTCTGTTTTTTATGTCATGCTAAATAGTTATTTTTTATTCAAATTATCTAAGAGGTACTACTTGCACTGTTTTTCCCATATTATTGTCCCATATTATTGTAAACATATTATTGTTGAAATAAGGCAATGTTTTAAATCCCAGCAGTCCGTAAAATGAGATACAGAAGAAAAGGTTTTTAATAGTTGGCTGAAAAGGTATGATGATACACAGGAAATCTGAATGGTGTGGTTCTTTGTGATTTTTGTGAGACCCTATCTATAACAGGACCTGTTGTATGTTTAGCGTGAGATTTTGTGCCCATTGTTCTCTTGCCACACTGAGGGGGCAGAGATTGAAAGGCACTTTTCTCCTGCTCAGTTCATTACTTATATGAAATTATCCATTTTTTTAGTTAGCAGTGGTTCCCTGCCTTGCTCCTCTGTCCCAATTCTGCTCAATGTCCTTCTGATGAGGCCAAGAAAACGGAGACCTGCATATCTCTAAATGTTCGTCCAGCCTTCTTCGTGACTTGATCTTGGAATGATTTTGGCAGTACGGACACTCCTCGTAAGATTCACTACTGTCCCACACTTATCATTCACTGGATATTAGCTTTAGTTCTGAAGTCAGGTCTTTTCGCATTGCAACTGAAAAGGTTTTTATTTCCTTTGTGATGAGCTGATCATTTTAGTTCTTATCAAACCATTTATATAGCCTACCCAAATGTAATAGTTTCACGTCTATTTCTTAACATATTTTGGAGTGCATTCTTCTATGGTTAAAAGTGTTGTGAGCGGGTTAAAACAAATACAGTACCTTGTCGGTTAAGAAAAGAGCTATGGTTTGGGATTGTTTTACAACATAGTCTATGCTAAATAAGTCACTATTTAGTTTTTGAAAAACCTGAAAAAAGGTGGAAATTGTAGTTTATATTATGAGATCAGCCTGAAGGAGGAATATCATTTTTAGCAGTCCCTACCGTATTGGCTTTTCTAAAAGCCCCCCCTATTAGATTGATTTTAGTAGACAGGTAAAATGGGGTGGATTTTTATCTCATTCCCAAAAAAAAGGCACATATTTAATAAAACAACTTGACAGATTTGTTTTTTGCAATGAAAACATGTTCATTACCCAAGGTCCAGTTTTGTGACACAGTTCCAAGGTATGGTTAGTGAAGGCATTTCCTGTTTCCAGATACCTTTCGTGGTAAATGCAAAGCCAATGAGGTAGTTAAAATGGTTTAAATGATATGGTAAATAAAAGGAATAAGATATTAATTAAAAGGACACTGTCAAAAAACTGTAGCTGCACAACCATTTATCGAATAGATAGTTCCAAATTACTGACAGCTGCTAGAGTGTGTTAACCGCTTACATTCTGGTTTTACTATGAATAGGCCTACATCTATGGCCAGCAGGTGGCCCAATACTAAATTTATATTTTCTACACAATTTCAATATCCACAGAAATAGCACTTACCCTGTGTTATATCATTGTCGTTTGGTGAAACTGTTGCCCAGACTCCTAATGTTCAGTCTTGTCTGGATCTGCTTCCTCTAAAGCCTTACTTTCTAAATTTTTCTGCATGGATATGGCACCAATCATGACTCTTTTGACAGCAGTCCCTAGAATGAACAATCACATATTCAATGATATGCCAGTTCCCTGTAAGTTATATACATAACATTTGCTATAAATATAGTGTCTCATTTTTTATTTGTAAACATAATTAAAATAAATACAATCAAATAATATAATACATGAAAATAGGCATCACTACATGTGTACCATAATGGCGTTGATGGAGGACCACCAGATCAAGACCCTGTCATAGCCAGCCTAATCTCCTGACCTGAACCCCATTAAAAACCTCTGGAATTTGATAAAAAGGAAGATGGAAGAGGATTTTAGGAATAATATAAAATTTTGCCAACTGTTTACAGAAAATAGGATCCAGGGTTTAGATTTTTTATTAAAAATAACTATGTGAAATTGTATTTTTTTTTTATTAGCCTCTGCTTTGAAGGATATGTCAATCTGTAGCTCAAGGCTATGGCATTGAATCTGGAAACACCATAAGCTTATTTGAACTTGCCACCACACCAGAACAGCTGAGCTAATTTTTTTGTTCAATGGTGGCCCAAATTCCACACACCTGGTACTTTAAGTGACTGTGGACCGTCAGCACCACGTTTGCCTCCTCTTGGTGTAGTTAATACATGCAGAATCAATTAGCGGAATTACTGATTTACCACAATCAGTCACCTAATCCCCTGTCTTCGGTTGTGCATTTACATTGTTTTTTAGAGCAGAAGGTTCTTCTTGTACAGTCTCTTTCTGAAGATGATCCCATACACTTCAACACTGATTGTGGCAAGAGAGACCACTAGGTCCATTTGTTATCATGGAATATGACAGGCTTCTGTGAGCATCTTTCAGTCAGGTATTGGGCAGAATTTTATAGAATGTCAAAGATAGATTGCCTGTAGTCTGGCATTTTCTCCATTTGTGTATTATTCATTGGACAAGTAAAAGGATTTATTTGAAATTGCTTGGCAATTGTTCTGTAACGTGTTCCATATTCATGGGCATCAACAATTTTTCCTCTCAGAGTTTGATTTAAGCCCGTGCTAACATACACCTGTAAGTGTCAAACCAATTTTCCTATAATTTAAACTCATTTTGTTGCACCTGATTCTAATTTTATCCATTTAAAGGGATGATAAAAGTATATTTCTTGCATAAATTATTGTGAAGTTTAAGTCATACCTGCTCCTTGTTCTTGGTTACATGTACTAATGTGGAACTGGGTAATATCTACTTGTCAGTAGTGTTGAACAGGGGGTTACATTTACCCATCAGTGGTGTTGAACAGGGTTACGTTTATCCATCAGTAGTGTTGAGCCGGGTTACATTTACCTGTTACTGTTGAAATTCAGTTCAAACGTACATTCTGCAACATGATGAGCAAGATGCAAAAACAGTTTGAAATTGTATAATGTCTGTGGGGTTTAATTGCATCAGATGGTAAGCTTTAATTTGAGTGTATTTTCATCAATTTTCCATGAACCACTTAGAAATTAAAGCACATTAAGTTCATAGTCCCCACATTTAGGGGACCAAGCTTTGAGCCTCATCAGTCCCCTGGTTAATTGGAATCAAGCGTCCGTATCAGCTCTTGTAACATTCCTCCCACCACTAAGATAATGTGGTAGGTTATATCAAGCCAATTAATTGTACTTCTTCTTCCCAGGCAAGTCAATTATGAAACTGGTTGTTATTTACAATAATGGCTTGGCAAGAGCCATAAAAAGACCTGTGGGGATGGGTACTGCAATAAAATAAACTGGAAACAAACAATGCAGAGAATACAGATGGCAATACGCACCTCTAAACTACAATACACACCTCTAAAGAAAAATGTAAGACAGCACAGCATGACAACAGCAGTAATGGTAAAATAAAGCTATACAGCAGTAGACAAAATAAACACAACACCGCAGGGAACAAACATGTAGACAACAGACAAAGACAATGACAAAAGGTAACATGGCAGAAGTACAATGTCCAGGCACATCACATGAAACAGTAACAGGTGTCATTGTGCTAGTGATTAATGCTGGGGCAGAGTGTAGTAGCATGGATCAACATTCCCATCAATTGGTTGTTCCAGACAGCTTCTTCTTCATTTATTTTCAGTTCAGCTTGCCATTGCCATACATTTTGCTTCTGAACTGTGCAAAATCTTCCATTTAATTTCATTAATACAGTATATGTGTACTTGATGAATTTCCCTCTAGGAGAATAGTTGTTGGAGTTAAGTTCCATTATTGATCTAATCCAGCAGGGGGCAACCTTCTTACATGAAAAGTGGTTAGTACAGAAGTCCTGCTTTGCATATATCATTACAATATATATTATTCCCTTATTTATATAACATCTTAAGTAACCTACAAATATATTATTTTCACCCTTTAGGGTAGAATATTTTTTGCAACTATTTTACAACAATGTATGTCTTCCAGATTTTTCTGGGGTGCGAAGTTGTGATTTTTGATATTTAATATATCCTGGTCTAAAGGGCTTGTATTTAATACATTATTTTGGTGGGGGTTATAAGTTTGGGGCTTCATGTCTGAGTTTGACATGTGTGGACACATTTTAAGACTGTGGTTAGACCCAGGAGATCAGCCATTATTGACGGAGACTCTGGAGCAATTAAGACTGATGGCCTTGCTTCCGGGCTGAAAGACAACCTTGAAACCTCAGGGATTTTGTTCTGCACTCATTTTGTTACTGGCCCAATTATTTAATGAATTTGGATAGATTGTTATTGTAGATTATTATCAGCATATATATAATATTATTTCTGCATGAAATGTGCTTGCCAAATTCCATAAGTCATAATTTCGTTGATGGGACTTTTTTGGCTTGGAAATTCATAGTGGATTTGGGGTCAGTGGAGTTTTAAGGACGTGTTAGAGTATTTTCACGATCCAGACCAATAGAAATGCAGGTTAGAACTGAGGGCTGAGCATTGGACAAGTGTGCCCTAAGCAGTTAGACACAAAGGAAAGGTACCTGGGAAGATCTCTTTTAGTTTGGTTTTGGAGTAATGTAACCTGTGTAAAGTCTTGAAATTTATAAGAAAAGACTGATTGAATGGATGTGAATTTATTCCAAGATACCTAAAATTTTGGAACAGGAAGATGTTTTTTAACATTCTCTCTAACCTGTAGGTATTTAAACAAGTTATTTCTGTGAAGGTTTATATGATTGAAACAAGGAATAGGTTTATAAGAATAACAAGAATAACAAGTCAAATATATAAAACATTTACATTTGGGATTTACATGAGCAGACTCTTTATTCAGGAAATTATAGAAATGCCTTTGGTAGAGTCTTCTAGATTATGTCTCTACAAGCTTTGCATACCAGGATTGACAGTTTCTCCAGTGTCCGATAAGATTTCGTTTTTTTCACTCAGAATAGACCTTGTGGCCCATCAGCAACGTATGGGTAACATAACCAATGGGCACTGATATGATTTCCAATCTTCCCAAAGTAAATTTATGCATCAGTTTTATGAACTGTAGGAAACTCACCGCACAGAATGTCCACCCGCCTATGACTGTGCACTTGAACTTGAACGCATTGTTTAGCCTGACAGCTTATATAGCTTTGAATGTTTTATCCTGCCTTACTACCCCGTCTTTTATATTTCTAAAAGCTTCCAGTTCTGTCAGGAATTAAGAAAATCTACTTCACTCTCTGTGCTCCATGAACTTCCCATAACAGTTCAATGACGTTCAAGTCTGGTAATTGTGGAGGCCATGGAACGCTTTTGATGTCATCCTGATAAAACCACTAATTTGGTTAGTGGAGTGTCTGTGGTTTTATCATCCTGAAATACTGGACAGAATGAGCAAACAGCATTTGCACCTGGTCCTGTAAAATTACCTCTTATTCCTTAGCAATTTTATGACCATGCAGAGCAAATGTCAGACCCAATGACACCCATACCATTATGGTTCCTCCTCCATGTTTACAAGTCCTCAGCAGACATCATGGTCAGAAGGCACCCTTTGGGTTATCAAAACATAAAACCATCCGAATGTAGTAAATAAGGTGAAAGATGACTCATCAAAAAAATGTCCATTGCTCAGGGATCCAGGTTTTGTCCTCTGTACAAAGTAACGCGTCTTTTTACGTTGGTCTTGGATACAAGTGGTGCCCAAAAGGCAGTGTTGACTTACATTCCAGCTTAGCGAAGCTCAAAATATACAGTTTTTTGTTGAGACTGTGTCACAGATGTTCTGATTCAATTCTCTGGTACTTTTTAAGCTGTTTGTGGCAGTGACAAACTACCCTGAAATGTGCCCATCGATCGCTTTGTCTTGCAACCATATGTTTTTGCATATTTTGATGAATTTTGACCACGTTTTTTAAATAATTTTGCAGTTTTTGTGACTGATGGACCTGTAAATTTGAGGCAGTTGTGGACACAGTAGCCACACAATTCTTTTCAGTAGGATAAGTACAACCACACAGCTTGTAAAAGTATGCAGTTTTGTATTTTTGAAACTTTTCAGCACAATCACACATGCTCAGAGTCCACAGACACAGTTTGGAGTTTTGGAGAAAAAGAGGAACTACAGATAATAAGAAGCATCCATCCAACCTCATCGGTGAAGCATACTGGAGGTAGTGTCATGGCAAGGGCATGTCTGTCTCTGGAACAGGCTCACTCCTCTTTATTGATGTTGTAATGAATGATGGAAGCAGCAGAATGAATTGGGAAATGTACTGATGCATCTTGGCTACCAATGTACAAGAAATTGCCACCTGACATTTTACTCATTGTCAGTCTCCAAAATTAACTTTTTGGCTCATCTGCCAAGGGGACTGGTAGGTGAAAACATCCACCAACCAAGCATATTTTTTACCAGCCTAAATTATAAATTGCCCTTTTGTGTCACATATACATTAATTTCAGTACATTTCATTTAAATAATACGGTATTATGTTAAATACTAACTATTTATTTTAGTTGTTTCTGCTTTTACTTATAGCATACTGGCCACACACAACAAATCGTCACCATACTCATACCTCAGCACCAAACTTTAACCAGCCTCCTGAAACTCCTTTATCTTCAGTTCTCCATTTCTCACGAAATATTGTTATTCTATGTGATGCTACAAACATGTTTAATTATGTTTAATTACAATAACATCATCCCTTTACACCAGCCTCTCTTGTCAACTTTCTCAACATTATTAACAATACTTTCTTATCAGCATGCCGTAATATTAACCTAAGTACTCCACCTCAATTAACCATTCTCTAAAACTGTTCATGAATAACCTCCCAGAATTATAATTACAATCCCTCTCCAAAGCCAATTAACAACAGAAACTAAAATCAAAACAAAAATCAGTTTTTTATATATTCGAAAGGTTCTCTAGATTCACATACTTAAGCCCTAACCATTTCTCAATGTGCGCCACCTTATAATATTATTGACCTTATATAATGTATTATTGCCGGATCGCGTAAGCAGAGCCGACTAAGAAGAGCGAATGTATCTTACTAAGTGAGTGTGTGACTGACTGAATGGCTGACTGAGTGACTGACTGACTGAGTACCCCTTGTTAAATAGCGTAGTGATTAACGAAGCAGACATGCAAACTATAGGTCCCGTGGTTGGATCACCTCACAGGCAAAGCAAAATATGCATTATGATTTATTCCGTATAGACAAAAACTTTCCTGGCTGAAACGTTCTGTATCTACATAATGGTAGGTCTGAAATAAAACAGTTTACGGTTATATTGCATCTGTTTCTTGTGGATTTTCGAAGTAAGCATCCGTGCATGCGTTTTGGGTCAGGATAGACATTTGCTGGCTACAACATACAGTAGTTATGTTATAGTAAGCCTTAACTTAAACTGTATACGGGTATATTGCGATGTTTTCTGGCTTGGAAAAGTTCTGGATAATAAGCTGTTAAAATGGCGAGTGGCAAAAGCCATACAGTTCATAGATGCTATGATGTATGTAAATATAATAAGAAACATTAGTCAGTTTAACACAATGCTCAATGTTGTCTAGCGACAGTGGCAAATGCCATACAGTTCATAGATGCTATTAGTACTCGAGGTAAACTTAGAAGGAAATTTTGGCCAGTTTAACTGCATCAATATCATTTACAAATGGCCAATTAGCTGTTGAAACAGCCAGTGGCAAATAAGGATCTGTTCAGGATAGATACATGTTATTTTTTTTCTAAAGTACTCTAAAAATGTATTCAAATTAAACCAGTAAAATAACCTTTTTTGGATAAGTGAGGGCCATCCCCCTTTAGAATTGCAAATGTGCTGAGGTATTACCAACCATATTCCAGATAACAAATTAAACCAATTGGCATCCATATGTAATCAAATGTAGGGATTTTGATCAGTTTAGAATAAAATATGTTTTCATAAAGGACTCCACAGCTCAGTAGCACAATTCAAAGCTACGAATCCACTTAGCTTTGGGATGGGATCGGTAATTTGAAAAGATCTACTAGATGATGTTGCGGAAAGCAATAACTCAGTGGATGGATATAAAAAGATTTCAAGGCTTTGCCCATCCCTTAGTGCACAGCTAAGACCATTATTAAGAACTGGATGGTGTATGGCATCACCCAGACCATGCATAAATCAGCCCGTCCCTCCAAACTGGATGACTGGGCAAGGAGGAGAAGCATCCAATAAGCCGATTTCAACTTTGAAAGAGCTTCAGGATTTTATGGCAAAGACTGGTAAATGTGTGCATGTGACCACAATATCTCAAGATCTCCACAATCTGGCCTCTATGGGAGGGTTGCAAGACAAAAACACTTCAAAAAAGAAAAATCAAGTCTTTTTTGAGCTTTTAACAAAAAGCTAATTGTAGCATGTACCATGCCTACAGTAAAGCACAGTGGTGGCAGCATCCTGTTGTAGGGGTGTTTTTGCTCTGCAGGGACTGGAGCACTTAAGGATAGATAATATGAACAGTGTAAAACACCAACAGATTATTGAGGAGAACCAGCAGCCCTCTGCCAGGAAGTTGAAAATGGGAATGTGGTTTACCTTTCAACATTGCAATGACCCAAAGTACACCACCAAAACAACTGTAGAGTGGCTAAAGGACAAGAAGCTGAATGTCTCAGAGTGGCCTAGTGAGAGCCCCGACCTAAATTGCATGGAGAATCTGTGGCTTGAAGAGTGAAGTCCATAACTGGCATACAATTTCATGGGGCTTGAAAATTTTGCAAGAAAGAATGGGCAAATATTGCACAGTCAATGTGTGCAAAGTTAATAGAAACATATTCAAAGAGACTCATGGCTGTAATTCAAGCAAAAGGATGTTCCATCAAATATGAACTCAAGGGAGTTCATTTATCCAAATTGGGTATTTTACTGTTTTAATCAGAATTCATTTTCATAGTTTCTATTCAATTTAACCAGGATAGTGTGCATTGCCGTGTATAAATAGAGCAAGAAGTCAGATTTGAGGTTTTTCCATTTCAGTCCAAAATGTGAACATTTAGAAATAGGGTGGTGACTTTCTTTACCTTCCATTTCTGTCTGACTGCAATTTCGACTTCTCCCATGCATGTAAAAATAGAAAGACGCTGATAGAACTTAGACTCAAGACCAAACATTTCTAGAATAATACATTTTCACACGTTTTCTGACTGGCAGACACCTCATGGGGGTCAAACCCACAAGCCTGTCATAGCAAATGCAATGCTCTGCCAATAGAGCAACCTGGGACACTAAAATGAAATTCTAAAAATGAAAACACAGTGACGGTAGAACTGCTTTATTTTACAACGTGGATTGTACTTTGGAAACATTCTGCATATTATATAATAGGAAAACAGAATATGGTAATAAAGTATAATACTGATAAATACGTCTGTTGGAGAAAAAAACTGATTAACATTTGACGACTAATGTCGTTTTGATAAGAGTAATGGGTTGATATTATGAACATAATTCGCATTCCATGCAGGCTATTTCAAAAACGCTAGAATATTTTCAGTAGGTTTATACGTTTGTTCATTTTATCTACGCGCAGACAATAGGCCTACTTCTCCAGTCCAAACGCTAAAGACAATGCTTTGAAAGGCTGTTAAATGTCATTTAAATGTAACTGTATTTTAAACACAGTTAAAGTGCTAACTTCGATATTCGATTTCTATACAGGACTATATTATATACGGGGGTGTTAAAAATACTTGTTAATAAACTTGAACAACAATTATAATCTCCGAAATATGTCACCCTAACGTTACGAATTATAAATATTAAATAAAATCATAATACAACCGTAATTATCCGCATACAACATGTTAAGAACAGAGAAGCTAGCATCTAATCCTGTTTGGCTAAATATTATAGTAAGAACCTGCTATATTCTAACGTTAAATGTCTGGCAAAAACAGAGCAAATAGAAAATAATAGAGTTATTCAGACTAATAATGCAATAGGTTTCCAATTATGCGAAGGGGCTCTTGTATATGTTTTGGTGTATCTCACTATAGCTAGGCATTCATTGAACATGAATACGCCTGCGTATGGTTGTTGAGTTGCGCGGCACGCAGTGACATGTGTATAAATGGGCGTGCAGGGATTCCGCATCCCTGCCACAGTCCCAGGTGTGTCTCAACCTGTGTCAGTGGAGGCTGTCGCGGTTGTCACTATTCTACATAAAATGCGTAGGGTTCGAACTGCGAACTGGAACAAGGACAACATACCAGAGTGAATGACGTGATTTAAAACGACTCGTGTCTTCGACAGTCTGTCTTTCTGTTCGTCTAGTCACCCGTATAAAGACGCTCGTTGACGCACGGTTCTAAATCTCTGGGCAGAATTATCTCCCACGCAGTCTATCGTGAGGTGAGTGGATACCTTGTTTTGACAACTTTCATCCAGAGGTGTAGGAAATAAGAACTAACCCATGGTTGAGTTATGTAGAGGATGAAAGGCATGTAGCATATGCATTCATTTGTACATTGCTTCACGGTGTTGTTATTACGGTTTACGCACACAAAATTGGGATTATTGTAGTAATATTAAATATTACGGACGTACTTTCCATTTTTACAGCCCACTACTGTGGTGTTCGTGAATAATTCTACTGGCGGCAGTGCTACTCAAAGATTACTGTTTTTTTGGACTATGAAATTTATTTACACTTCACCCGGAATTGGCTACCCCTCAGGCTGTTTCTAAAAATGTAAGTTGTCAATCATATCAGAGAAATGATACAGCGACTAGGTTTTGTGAATAACTTACGACCAGTAATCTTTGTTCGACCATATTTTCTCCTGCTTTAGTGCTTGAGAAAAAAAACGACCGGCGCAACAGAACATTTCAGATCAAACGACATAAAAAGGTATAAAGGACACAACACTATGTCCAGGACACTGAAAAAGAAGAAACATTGGTCAAGCAAAGTGCAGGAGTGTGCCTTGTCATGGGGAAGCCTCGGAGAATTCGGCAATGTGGTAGAGGTGCTGGGAGGTGCGGAACATGGAGAATTCCCTTACCTGGGTCAAATGAAGTTGGATGTGATGGTGTGCCACGTCGGGAGAATGCCCTATTTCGGGGACGTTTTGTTGGAGATCAACGGAACCCCTGTCAGTGGACTTACAAACCGCGACACGCACGCAGTCATTCGCCACTTTCGGGAGCCCATTCGTTTGAAGACAGTCAAACCAGGTGCGTATTCGTTTTCGTGTTTGAGTTTTTGCCGTACTATGTTTTTGCCGTACTATGTTACCCTATATAAGCTCGAAGCCAGAGTTTGACAACTAGTTGAATACTAAGTGTAATAATCTTTTATTGGGTAATTGTGCACATGGTGTTTAAAGGGGCATTTAACACATTTGTACTTTTCTTTCAGATGAATGTGAATACTTAAAGTGTGAGGTTATTATACTGTTTATTCAAGTTTTACTTACAATAACCCAATGTGAAGTGTAATGTCCTTTAAATGATATGGCTCTTTTTCTTTTTTTATTGATTGGTGAGTTAAGGGGGCTGATGATACACTATTTTGGTTTGAGCATTGGCCTTTTCTGACTTAATGCTCATATTATACCTCAAGCGAAATCCAATTTATATTTGGTTATTGGTGAATGCAGATACAACTTAAATTGTTGGTTGCAATGTAAGTGTCAAAGCATGTGGTTTGACAGATCCACACCTGCTATTGATGTGACGTGACCTCAGCAGTCTGACTTCAAAACATGCCTGTCATTTAACCCCACTGTACAGCACATGGTTACCTACCTGAGTTCTAGAGGGCTGTATGCTTTTTTC
This sequence comes from Esox niger, assembly GCA_016801105.1. Classification (NCBI taxonomy): domain Eukaryota; kingdom Metazoa; phylum Chordata; class Actinopteri; order Esociformes; family Esocidae; genus Esox; species Esox niger. Next base: position 34,533 of record JACXGJ010000570.1, on the reverse strand, counting down.
AGGAGTTTCTTGAAGATATCATTTAAAATAGTTGTATAGTGATAGAATTTAATCATCATTGCATCCAATAGTATTATTTGAATCTACATTATTTGCTTGAATATACAGGGAATAAGAATCTGTATAACATGGTGAAATGTGCACAGGTTTTACCCCAACTCTGGTTTATAGACCCACTGAGGGACAGGGCCTCAGTGGTTGGCTGGCTGGAGGGCTTGGTGTCTTTCTGATGTAGGGGAAGGGGATGACTCTCTTGGTGCTGTGTTTTAACTGGAATATCCAAACAACTACTGAGACTGTGCAAAAGGTTGCGTCATCATCTGCAGCTGAGTTCTAGGCCTCCAGGCCTGTAGCCCTGAAGATCAGCGCTGTTTAGGAGAGCGTGTTTGTTTGACTGCATGTGTGTTCTCCACTGTGCTGCTTGGCCCAGAGCGCCTCACACCATGCTCTATTCCCAACTAACCAAGGATGATTAATAAAGGGCATGGGAGAGAGATGGAATCAGCTCAGCCTTTGGCTCTAGGCTCATCTCCTACACAATGCTGTGTTCTCCCCTTAAGCTCATAGTGATGGGAATATTATATCACCTTTTACCTCACAGTCATCATCACCAGCAGTGACAACACCTGCCTGAGTAAACTTTATTATTCATTTTACCTGTCAGGGAATGTTTCAGTCCTGACTGAAATACAATGGCTTGTATTTTCGTGCCACAAAGACAGGAACTCTCATATATTTGTATCTAAATATGTGATGCTGTTTGTGTGAGCATGTGTACATGGCACGAAGAAGGTCAGTTTCTATTAATACTAGCAAATCTTAATGCATGCCCTCACCTTCTCTAATCAATAACCTTTATACTTTCAAAAGAGGCCAGAGGGGACAGGTAGTACAGGTGGCAGGAGGTGAAGTTCATTTGAACGCCTTTCTCTCCCTAGTTACATGGAGCAGTGGACTTCCTGTATCTGCTGACAGCTAAGAGGAGTGGGATGTGTGCTATAAAATTGTGAATTATTGCTGGCTATCCTGTCAGTATGAATTAGGCTGTTTCAAAAGGTCTTTAATCTTTAGGAACCTGCTTTTTGTTGCTTGAAGTTGCTATTGGAATTGGACAAAGCGGTGTTGGAAAACGTTGATAGAGTTTGGATGAAGTTTAGACTGGTGTAACTGTGTGATTGAGAAGGCTTTGTGAGAAGGCAGGAGTTTCCATGGAAGCTGTAGTCGTGGAGCTAAAGAGGATCTTGGAATGCTTCTGCCTCTTCATCTTTGAAAAAGGTACATTTGACCCAAAGGTTTCAGATGATTTGCATTTGAGTTATTTAGCAGACTCTTATACAGAGGTCCTGGAGCCATGATTGTTAACTGCCTTGGCCAATGTCACAACCAAATATTTGTTACCTTGTCAGCTCAGTCAGCACACACCTGGGATATCTGTGTTAGTATATGATTCAATGCCTTTTTAGTTCAATGTATATAATTCACTGTGGTGTTGGAAAATATATGCTGGCTGTTTTGAGATAGTGGTTAGTTTTGTAGCTGGTTATCAGGCGTTAATGGTATGCATTATTGAAGCTGTGTTTGTCTGTAGTGGGTCTCTTTAATGAGTGTTTGGAAGGCAGTGGAGCAGCCTGGCTCTCACGACCCTCTCTCATCACATTTCAAATTACCTGTTGATTACCATACTCCAATAAAAGGGAATGTGAGTGGATCCAATCTTACACCCTGTAATGGTATCAGATGGACATGGCGAGCGTGGGTTAATCACATTAATGCACAACTCATCTGGAAAGTGACTCTCCAGTCTTAACAGAGAACTCCTCTTGACAGGCCATACTTTGCCATTGGAAAGAGATGTTCTGTCTGTCGCTTGCCTACACTGGAGCGGGAACACAAGCTTGGAGCTTTGGAAACATCTGGCTCCTGCTCTAGCTGGAGCGTAGAACCACTGTAAGCTAGCCAGTAGCCACACTCCCAAACATTGTCAGTGGTGCTGACTGTGCTGGGATCCTACTGATCTAAGTTACAATGACAATCTCCAGGCAGTGTTGACATTGGAGAAGTAGTGCTTAGTAGGCTACAGTAGATACGTACATTTGTCAACGCGATATGAAAAGCATATTGACGGCCTGTACTTGCTGTCAGGATTTGGGAACATGTTACACATTACATCAGATCGTGCTTGTATAATATTCCGAGTAACAGTTGATAATAACTATATTGAGCGTAGCGTTGTGGATTTAAACCTTTACAAAAAAAATTGCAACACGTTGTTACGTCCTTGTTCTGTGTTCACCAGCAGTTCGCTAACACACTAATTACCAGCATCTGGGCAAGAGGGACATGTGACTCTGTCAGGAACTAATAAGTATTCTGCTTTTTTGCAATTCTGGAGCAGGACAATTAGTGTGTGTGTTTTTACATGCCAGAAGCATCCCACTCTGTTCAACCTTTCCTCATTAATGACGTTCTGTTTTTCTTTCTTTATGTATTTATCTGTTTTGCACTCCTCTTCCTTCTCTGTCATGGTCATGCACGCACACACACCTACTATGTGCTTTAATCTGGGTTGTTCTGAGAGAATTAATTCCACGTCAGCAACCAGTTGTTTAGGATAAGATGTGGTTGCGGTATGAATTAGGCAAAATAATGATCAGTGAATATGTAGGAAATGTTTCTTGGTATTTTTTTAGGGCCCCTAGTAGCCACTCTTTCTGTTGTCCAAACATGAAGGAAAATTCTTAATAAATACCTAATTTTTACAATAGCTAAACTTCAAGACATAATGGAAAAGGGTCTGTCTCTTCGGTTGCAGTTTTGATATATGTTGTTTTATTGGATGTTATTGATAGCTTCAATTACCTGGGGTAGCAGTGAGTTCTAAGTTGTCATGGCTCTTTTTAGTACTGCATTTTCCCGGCCTCTATTGTCGATTTGGGGAGTAGGAAGAGTGAATTGGAGGAATGTCTTTTGACCTATGGATTGGTGTCTGAGCTGTATGTTAAGTGTTTATATTAGATCCGGACTCTTTCCAGAAGTCTTGCTAGGCAGGATGGGATACCATGGAGTGCCATTCATGATGGAGAGGTTTTGGAGCAGACTGGCCTTTTCTGTTGGAATAGCAGCTCTGTAATTGTCAAAGGGTAGCTTCAGGCAGTGGGTCGACATCCGGGTAGTATCGTCTAGCAGGCACACACGCTCTCCTAAACCAGACCACAAATGTCTGGTGCTCCCTGGGTGTCAGATGGGGAAGGAGAAATAATAATTTAGTTTTATCCATATTGAAAATAAAGAGACCATGTGAGAATATGAACCAGTAATTTGATGTGTAGAGAGAAAAGTAGATGGCCTAGAATCGAGCCTTGGGGGACACAATTGCTGAGAGACTTTAATCCGACAGATTCTCTCCATATCAGCCCTGATAGGGTCGAGAGGAAGCGTTAATAGCAAAGGCTTTGGCTATTGGAGCTGTGATGACCGATAATAAAGAGACTCGGCATAATATGTTAATCTAAAACTAGTGTTATTGTTTGCTTGTCTAAGAGCTCATTTTAGTTTGGTTTCATGGCAATGGTTGTGTTTTGATGTGAGAAGTTGCTCATCTCGAATGCGTGGTCGAGCTGAACGTACATCCTGTTATCACCAACTAGCCTGGTGGCCTACTTGTTAACGTGGAGTTTGTTTACATCCTGTTAGGTAGAATTGCACATAACTGTTGGATCATCCCATTAGTTTCGAAATCGGTGAATCTTTCTCCACAATAGAAAATGTCAATCACTGTTAATTTCAGAATAGTGATGGGTACAACAGGCTCTGCAACAGCTATTTTCTTAAAGCTGCCTGATAAAAGATTTTTAGCAATCATTTACTATTCCCCATTTATGCATCTTTGTCACAATATTGTATAGATTTATTGTATATCATGCAGTTTTAGGTGAATCTTTACATAGTAAATAACAGCAATCTCAAGATATTTTAAGTTGTTGGTTGAGGCCCTAGCTCAGTGTCAAACGAAGTGACTAGATTTTGGAAGATAAGAATAGAGAATGAATCAGCTTGGCTAGTTCAAAGAGCCTCTTTGACACTGTGATCTTGTTTGAGTGACCTATCTTGAATCTTTACTGATTAGTGTCGCGATGGAGTAACGGGAGGGTTGGGCATATAGCACGCTTCAGGGTTTTGGAAAGGAAAGACAGAAGAGATTTGTTTTCAGATGAGTCAAGTTTTGGTGTTGGGAAAAGGGATGGGAGAAGGTCTCAATATGGTCTGAAGGGAGGAAGGGATGGAGCAGGATGTCTGGTGATCAAAGATCACTAGTTGCAGGATAACTGAAGAGAGCAGGGACAAGGTAGATCATTTTACATAAGATGGAGGAAGAGAAGGCAGCTGAGGGAGTGAAAAGATGATGGGTAATTCTGGAAGTTTTGTTTTAATTCATTTTGTTTAACCGTAATGCCTTATATTGATATTAGGGCTGAGCTGTATCCACATTTTTGTATTGCCATACGATTCTCACATCCCATGGTTTGCCGTATAATCCGTAAACATATTTCATATTTCCATCACTATCATTACTCAAGTAAGACTGTAAATGGCAAATATGTTGACATGTTTACATTCCAATATAGTATAGATATCAAATGCTTTTATTTTTTGCTAATAATTATGACTTTCCATATTAATGCCCAAGTGTAGTTATAGCTGACATGTAAATATAATATTCGTACATTGCCAAACCAGCTTTATTCAGAGAAGCACCTGGACTTCTGGGATATCCCAGTCCTCTAGTTACATGCACTTTAGGTCCCAATGGGTGGTATGCAATTAGGAAAATTTTGAGAGGAGGAAGGGGAGGAGGGATAGGGGGCAAAGATCACAAAGAAATAACAACACCATAATCTCACAACCCACAAATCCCTGCTATTTAAATTCAATATGGGAAATTGTCTGCTCAAATTCCTAATTGTAAATGTTTATAAAGGTTGATGCATTGCAGTATGTAACAATCATGAGATGTTATTATTAGATAAGCTTCCATGAATGAAAATTACTGTGTTCTATTAGATTGTAAATAATTAATTGAAATCCCCCAAAATATATTTAAAACAATTTTCTTTGCTTAATTTTCCTGTTCTCGTGACATCACATCCTGTTTTGGTATTTCATCCTCCAGAGTCATCAGGGTCTTGGCCAAGACCCAGGCCTAACTTCCTCCCTCACATAGTCCCACATCACTGGCCTTCCCTGATATTAACTTTCTCAGCTAAAATCTAAACATCTCTTAAGTGAACATATCCATGTCTCATTTACAAAGGTGTAGAATATGTGTTTGGGCGCAATGTAGGGTTAGAGCGGGATACGCAGTACAACTGAAAAACAAAATAGTCTGAACTTGTTCTTGAAGTGCTCATTAATTCATTTAGGACGAGCAGCTACTTTGCATACTCTTGTGTGCACTGTAAAAGAAACCGAGTGGCTGCAGATCCTCAGAATAGCTGCAAATCCAGCTTTTCTCATTTCACTTAAGAGACCAGGGAACTAAAGCAAATACAAAAATAGTGAGGGGGGGTGCTTTGTGCTTCACAACCAACCCAACCCAGTAAGTTAGGTATGGCCCTTCATAATGGGGCGGCAGCAGGACATAAAAACTAACCTGAAGAAAAAATAGGCCAGATCATATTTAGTAAGTTACTTAATGTTGTTTACATTCTAGTCCTGTTTTGTTTGTCCTCTTAGATGTAGCCCAACATTCATCTATACACGTTATTATTTCAATCTCACTATTGAATTGCAATGTGTACTTCATCCACAGACATTCCAACCGGACAGTTTTCAAAAAATCATGTTTTGAGAACACATTGGGGTGCCGAAGAGTGTCCCCTGGCAGCACTCTACTGGTCGATGGCCTTCTGTTGTCCCAGACATGTGGATGAACATTTCTTTTAAAAGACAAGAAACCAGGCAAGCCTAGTTCAGCCGGCCCACAATAGAATGTGTTACCCTCTTGAGATTCAAACCCTGGTCGCCTACGTGGAAGGCTGTGTTGTTAATCACTACACCACAGAGCTGTACAGACACCACAGAGCTATACAGACACAACAGATGGGTATCTGTATAGCCTCTTGTGTCTACCCTGAACAAATCTTATTTTGCCACTGGCTGTTTCAATAGCTAATTGGCCATTTGTGAATAATAATGATACAGTTAAACTGAGTAACGTTTCTTACTAAGTTTACCTCCACCACAAATAGCATCTATGAACTCTATGGCGTTTGTCACTGGACATCATATCAGAGTATTAGCCAGTAATAGGCTTTATAAGTATCTACTATCTTTCTGGAATAGTCAAGAGCAATTGCTAGTGAGTCTGCCAAAGCTATTTCATTTCATGGCATAAGAACTTATCTTTTTCTTTCATGGCATAACAACATACTTATTTATTTTATTTGTGAATGACATCGATACAATAACTATCAATAAAGGACAACAGTTGTCTCTGTGCCACAAACACCTGGCCCTGCTTGGTGGATTAAACTTTTACATTATCTTTTGAAATCAAGCAAACACTTCCTTTTTGTACAGGTATAAAGGTTCATAGCACTGATGCTGAAGATTGTGCATCAAGCATGCAGTTGATGCACAATCATTTTTTTTACATTAACCAATTGTGTGTGTTGTACCATAGATGTTTGACATTACCATTCAGTATACTTAGGCAAGCCTATTAGGCATTTTATCAAGTATAAACAAGACACAATTAGGGTGTATATAAGGGGATTTCTGTTATTTTTTCCAATACAATTGTCAACATTGGCTATGGAGGTAGACTGGCTGTATAAGTGGTGGTCTTTAACTCAGACAATGATCTAACCAGTAGTAGTCTAAGCCATAAGATAGTGTTATTTATAACTTCAATACATTTGATGTGGAATAACAAAGAGTATAAATCCATACCGACCACACATCTAAAATGCATGCAGAAATTACAGTGTAATGAAATGCACACTATATCAATACTGTGCCCTGGGTGGGTGGGGATTTCACATAGCTGCAGATGGAGTGGCAATTCAAGGCACATGGCTGTGCAAAATGAACAAGCCAACTGACAAACTCTGATTTATCTGGTTAGTTCACTACTGACTAGTGTCTGCCCACTTTACCTTTAAATGTAGTCATTTAGTAGACATTGTTATCCAGAGCATCTTCCAGTTGGTGCATTCATTGTAAGATTGCTAGGTTGGATGACCACACAATACAATAATAGTAATAACACCTTACTAAAGTAGCTATCAACAAAACCAGTGCAAAAAAGGGGACTACGGTTCAAGCTAAAACTGGAATCTACTGGAGTGTGTGGAAAAGCTACGAGATATGGGAACATTTGAGAAGGTTGAATATCAGGCAAGCTGCAGCATTCTGGATAAGTTGCAGGGGTTTGATGACCATCAAGGAGTCTAACCAATAGTGAGGTGCAGTAGTCCAGACATGAGATGACAAGTGTCTGAATTAGTGCAAGCGCCACTTCCTATGTGATGTAAGGTCTTTATCTAAGAATGTTGAAGAGCATGAACCTGCAGGAACGAGTCACTTCCTTGACGTTTTCAGAGAACGACAGGGTTTTCTCCAGGGTCACACCAAGGTTCTTTGCACTCTGCGATAGGGAAACCATGGAGTTCTTAAATGTGATGCAAATGCCTTTGAGCTGACAAGCCTTCCCCTGGAGGAAGAGCAGCTCTGTCTCATCTGGGGGTGGAACACTAGCGACTGTCAATCACGTACAGTCTTTCAAATTTTTTGGTGGTACACTCATGACCAATGATCATTGCCCTATATCCTACACAAGCAAGACAGTCAGTGTCTTTTACGACAGAGTAAAATCTTTACTCCTAAATCCTAATTAGCCTACCAAGACTATACAGGCCTATTCCCTTTTCAATGATTATATACAGCTCTGGAAAAAAGAAACCAGGCAAGCCTAGTTCAGCCGGCCCGCAACAGAAAGTGTTCCTCGCTCGAGATTCAATCCTGGGTTGCCCACATGGAAAGCTGTGTCATTAACTACTACAACATAGAGCTTTTTCTTTTGACAGTTCTCTATATAGCCTCTTATGTTTACCCTGTACTAATCCTCTTTTGCCACTGGCCGTTTCAACAGCTAATTGGCCATTCGTGAATGATATTGATACTGTTAAAGTAATGTTTCTTACTAAGTTTACCTCCACCACAAATAGCGTCTATGAACTGTATGGCGTTTGCCACTGGCCATTTTATTAGCCAGTAATAGACTTTACTATTATCTACCAACTTACTGGAATAGTTAAGAATTAAGCAATTGCTAGCGTATCTGCCAAAGCTATTTCATTTCATGGCATACGAACATATTTTTTTCTTTCATGGCATAATAACGTACTTTTTTCTTTCATTCGCGAATGACATTAATACAATAACTATCAGTAAAGGTGACGATAACACATTTTTACGTCCAGTGAAAAGACAAGATAATCGAGAAAACGTCTAAATACTATACATCCGTAGTTTTATTGTGGCCCACAAATAAAATGAATGAATGTTGTTGCTCTCAATAGATTCAAATTTGATTAAAGAAAGTGAGAGACACATTCTTTAATCAATACGCCACGGCATTTCATGTTTCAGTAGTCGCTAGAAACCATAGAGCATTGTGTTACACTGACTACGTTTTTTAATTAAATATACCTCCATCATAGCGTCAATGAACTGTATGTCTTTTGCCACTGGCAGTTTTAACAGCTTGTTAGCTAGTAATAGGCTTACTAGTACCTACTCTCTTCCTAGGAATGTTCCTAAGATTTGAGCAATTGCTATCGAGACTGAAGATGAACATTTCTATGCCAGAAAAAGTCACAATATATAACCGTATACAGTTTTAGTTAATGTTTACTATAACGTAGCTACTGTATGTTGTAGCCAGCAAATGTGTCTATCCTGACCCAAAACGTTTCCTCAAGAAACAGTTGCAATATAACCATAAACTGTTTTATTTCAAACTTACTATAGTGCAGTGACTGAAGGTTTTAGCCAGCGACGTTTCTGTCCATAGAGAATAATTCATAAGGCGTACTTCGCTTTGCCTGTGAGGAAATCTGAACAAGGGACCTATAGTTTGCAGGTTGTCTTCACTAACCACTATGCTATTTCACAAGGGCGACTCAGTAAGAGACATTTGCTCTTCTTAAACGGCTCAGTTTACGCGGTCCGGTAAAAATTAGAGGACCACTGCACATTTTCTTTCCTTTCCAAAAACATTGAAAAGGAAAGTTTTGAGTGAGGTAGAGAAGCATTCAATTTGCAGTGGTCTCTACATTTGAACACTTCTGTTGCTCACTCAAAACCTTCCTTTTCGACTTTTTTGGAAAGGAAAGAAAAAGGCGCAGTGATCTCTTAATTTTTCCGGAGCTGTATATTTAAAATATATTATATTTATATTATATTTCTAATATTTTCTATTTAAAAAAGTTTTCTGTTGTGGCAGTTTTATTTCTGATAAATAAATATGAAACCTGAGAAGTGGGCTATGGTATTAGGTTGATCAAACCATAACAGCATGAGTAAAGAGAGCTGGACATACACTATCTGGGAGAGGATGAGTAGAGCTCTCCCCTTGCTCAGATATTTTTGGGGCAAACTTACAATCATTTTGCAACTGTTTGCCTTACAATTTTACATTAAATCAACTTCTTTCTGTGTGTGTGGACTATAGTCACAATGTCTGTTTGTAATGTACATATCAAATTGGTGCCACTCTTACTCTACAGAATTGTCTTGGAATAGGAAGCCTGCGGAAACAAATGCTAACAGTCTGTGCGGACAGGCTGACAAGTTTAACTTTCATGCTAGGATTAAATGATGGCTGGAGCTATACTGAGTGGAGATATAGGCTAATGATTATAGTGTCCCTGTGACGTTTTGACGGTTTTATGTACAGTTGTGTGTGTGTGGTGGGGGGGGGGGTTGGGGGGGGGAATTACTGAAGCAGGACTGGTTTTATTCTTATTTATTGGAATTAACCATTTCACAGTGTTACAAACACATTGTAGCATTGACCTTTTCTAGCATTTTTTCTTATTTACCATGCCACAGTGTACATTAAGGCACTGGAGCAGCACTGGGGCTTCTGGGATATCACAGTTCTCCTGTCCCTGTTACATAATGACAGACTGTGGGTCACAATGTTTTATTGTGTAATGAGTAAAAACTGAGAGGAGGGGGAATGGAGGGAGAGGTGGAAAGGTCACAAAGGAATACCAACAGCATCATCTCACTAACTCACAAATCCCTGCTATTTAAACCCATTGGGAAATTACATGATCACCCTATGACAATCAAATCTCTTCCAGCATTTTATCTACTTTGTAATCTTATGGTTGTTTCGCATAATGATTTTAGGATATTGATTATGTTGCTACTCTCCCTGCCGTTCGACTATCCATGCTTGCATCCTAAGTTTGTTTTGGTTTTTCACATACCCTCCCTTTTCCTTTTCTTTTTCTCATTATGCATAGATGGCATGCCTAATAGCTGCTGCATTTGCCATTTCAATAGGTTCAGCATGTTCTGGACGGTGATTTAACTGCACTGCTTTCTGTTTTGGCAGTGCGGTTGGTGTTTGGTTTTAATTTAACGATTTATTTAACTCTCACTCTTGGTCATTGTGCATTGTTGAATAATCATAGCATATTTGTTTTGATGCAATGATTTAAAGAAATCTCACCATTAGTCGTTGTGCATTGTTGAATAATTGTATACATTTTTATCACCAGTGCTGGTCCTCATTAAGTTTGGTTGAGAGATTTCTATCTTTATTGAGATCTCTCACTCTGGGTTTCAATAATTATTAGTAGGTCATTATATGGCTGTTTGCTTTATGAGGAATGTGCAATACAGTTACTGACCCAAACACTACTGTTCATGAAGGACATTATCTTTATGTAACAGTGAGTGCCATCTGCCTTAGGAATGACAATTGTTGCTGCCCTTCAGCATAGGTCAAAGATGTGAGATGTCACTAATATCCACTACTAACTTCCCCAGACCAGTCCGTCCCCCAGCACCATTTATTATTATTATGTCCCTTTTGGTGTTTATCCACAGAAAAATGAGCAAGGGTCATGTCTAAAATGCTTCCAGTTATGGTCTTGGACATTTGAAGTTCTTGAACTGTCATTTTGATTTCCATGCAAAATATTATTTTAAGTGAAGGCATAAATCTAAATATATACTTACAAAAAAAGAATCAAGTGGATGTAGAGCTTATTTTTCAGTTATTCTTGACTGATTGTCTTTGAAACACCTTTTGTTATTGCAATCAATGGGCCACACATCATTGATGTCTCCTAAGCATGTGGTATACCTCAACCAACTGCCTCAGCAAAATGCTGAGTTCATAGTTATATAGACGCCACACACAAATGACCATTTGCTGAAATGTTATTGATTCACAAATCATTGCTTAGCAACTGTTTCTAGCCACAACAACGTCTGCAATGCTTGGTCAAAATGTCAATTGGAATGCATTGTTAATTGTCCATGGAAGGGTATTCCATATGTGCTGGGCAGACAGGGTATACTAAATAAAAGGGGTTAGTACAATGGTGTGAAGGGCATCGGTGAAAACTATAGGGAGAGGATGGAATGATCTTAAAAAACACATTTGACAAAGATACAAAATTGCTAAAAACTGAATATGTCTGAAAAGAACTGGGAAAAAAATCTCGTTAGGAGTTCTTTCCTTCCTGCCTTGAATAACTCTGTAGAACTGTCTTTGCTCTGGTTGAACAATATCGACACAATGACGATGCAATAGAGGTAAAGAACTCTCCTCTCAGAAAGAATTGTTAATTGCCTTGGAGAGGGAAACCACTTACCATCCCGTGCAGGCAGTGATTAACAAAACATCACAAAAATCTGCATCCCCTCGACCGTGGTTGGATTTCCCAACAATCATCTGCAGTTTTGTAACAGTCAGCAGTTATTGGATCAAAGGAAACTACTGAAAGACGTAAAGCACTTAGAGATACCACTAGGTAGGAAAAGGCAGTGCTACAGTATCTACAACAACAAGATTAAGATATAAGTCAGTATCACTCATGGGGAGAGGAGTCCTCGAGCTATAGATAGAAGCACTTGCATATTCCTCTGAAGTGTGATTGGTGGAGAACAGTTGTCTTTCTGAAATCTTAATGTTTCCCACCCTCTCGGGCTCCTACATTTGGTGTGTGTCACAGAATGCCAATGACACATTACAGGGCAAAGGCAGTGACAGTGAAGAGTCTCAGAACAACTGAAGAACCCTTTTCAGGATGGCATGGGTTCCTTGTGCATTACAACCAGGAGCTCTGGGCTTTTCCCTAAATCCCATGATAAACAAGATGCTCCTTATGCCTCACTTTAATCGAGAGCCTTGGATACTCCAGCTTAATTTGTTCTCTATACTTTTGCCTTCAAATTGAGCCATACGTGGCAGTGCTATGCAAAATGGTGGGCATGATTGCCCTTTTTTTTTGAGTAAAGTGTGATGGTTCTAAATGAATCCAAAATCGCAGAATTCCAGTTATAGTGTGGAATTGCATGCATTTTGTATTCCTTTTATTAAGCTAGCTGGGCTACATCTACCGAGGATCGACATTCATATCTGGCTCTATTCAAACCTTTCCCTCCTCTCTTCTCTATGATCATGGGATTACCAAGGGCAACTAGAAAGCGATGTCCTAGGAGAACGCCTGTGTTCAAGAGGTTACATCATTTCTAGTAATCCCCATAGAGCCACAGAGCCTGGGCCAACCCTGGGGGAAAGCAGGAGGTGTTTGTGTGAGTGTGTGTGACATATTCACTATGAGATCTACTCAGATCTGTTGATGACATACCCACAGAGCTAACAGACAGAGTTGTATATATATGTGTGTGTGTGTGTGTGTGTGTGTGTCTCTGTCTCTCTCTCTTTCACTCTCACACTCATACTCTCTCACATACACACACACACTAAGATGTTAATCTGCCCCCATGTGCTTACACTCTGTCTCCACGTGATATTATGTTAAACTGTTCCACTACATGCAATAACACCACCATGGCGTCCTCTCTCTGACTGTAGTGTGATTATAAACCGGTTCTTATTGGGCTACTGAATCAGTGGTGGGGCATGCAGGGTTATTGCAATTAGCTTGGTTTTACAGGAGCTTTTATTGTGTGATAATACGTAGCAAGTAACCTGTACATGTATTAAGATTGACACACCACCCCTCCACTCTTTTCCATAAAACAACTCATGTCAGGTTTTGATTTTCTGTTGAATATTCATAAGTTATGCTGCCCTTGGCCTTGCCTATGAACACATTCTCTCTGTGAGCGGTGGCTTAGCTAGAATAGTGGTGATTTAGGTCTGACCTGGTTTGACAGGCCCAGCGAATGTCTCTCCTCTCTCTCCCTCTCTCTCCATATCTACTGGCGTTTGTGTGCAATAGTTGCGTGATGCAGAATTCTGGTTTCTTCACTGGCGCACAGTGATACTCTGTTTTTTGCTTTGACATGGTTGCCTCTGCTCAATATTTGAGCCTGTGTGTCCTCTTTTCTCCCTGACTGAGCTGGATGTCTGCTGCTGCCTGGCTCCCATCATTTGAAGGGGATGCTGTGCAGAAGATACTCTGTCAAGACAACAGCCATATCACGCTCCACCGACTCAGCCTCAAAACGGCGCATTGCATTTTATTTACAGTCTGTTTGAGAAGGAGGTTGATGTTATGTTGTAAATTAATTGTGCCCCTCAAACAAGGCTTGCTGTTTTCGATAAAAGAGGATTGTGGAAGTGTATTTACTGTGCTGTTTACAAGTTTACATTTAAACAATGACCTGAAATATTGCAGCTTTGTAGTTACAAGTTGCTTAATGCCGCCATCTTTATGAATTCATTATTAGTTCTGCGCAAATACTCAGTGTTAGCCAATTTGTTGGGCATGTCTCGACCTGAACTCTTGGGCCCATGGGAGTCACGTAATGAGCTTTGTGGCTTTGTCATGCATTGTTAATGAAAGTGAGAATCAATAAATAGTGTTGGATGTCTAGACGTAAAGCCTCTCATACGTCTTGAAACCAGAGGGTTCATTAGGAAACCAGGTGGAGAGGAACCATTTCAGCTGTGACAGGGTTGGGAGGAAGGGGGGTATGTGATGGCTTGAACTGAAGGACACAGGAGGAATTGGTGTCAACTGGTTTATGCTGGTATCCTTGTTCTCTGTGACAGTCTCACTGACGGGCCTGAAAAGGCTCAAGATGTGGAATGAGGAAAGCAGCATTTGTCACCCTGATCGCCACAACCCTGTCACTGTCATTAGCCCCGTTGTTGTGACTCTGTGGCATGAAAACTATCTGAATCTGCACAATGAATTGACAAAGGATGATGGTTTTATGAAAACTGGTTGGACCAGAAACAAACAGCATAGTTAAAGTATAAGGATTTTGATTATTATGGTAGTCATGGTCAAATTAGGGATTAAGGCACAAGGAGGTGTGGTACTTGGCCTACATACAGTATTACGGCTGAGAGCTATTCTATAGATATAGCACTGTTTTTGGCAACCATAGCAATCTTTTTATCTTTAACCTGAAGTACAGATTGCCTTTCAGAACTTGTAACTAATGGAGATCTAAAATGGATGTTATGTTAGGACGTATGTAGTTACATGCTCTATCCTGACACTTTTTTGTCAGCGCAGATGTAAACAGCTCATTAGCTACAGTACATTGGTACATCAGTCTTCACATTGCAGTTTGTTCCAAATAAGTATGTTCCTTTTACCTTGCCTGCTATCTGTATCAACACTAAAGGGGAATAACCATGAATGGCTTTGTCTAATTTCAACAATCGGAAGTAACTGTTGGTCTGTCATGCACACAACTATTTCACTCAGGGAGAGAAGGGTCAAGCTAGCTCCAGTACAGCATCACTGGTTTTTACATTTTACCGTTTCTAACAGCTCCATAGATGGCTCAGTGCGCTTACTGCACAAACCAACGGGCAGTCTTTTGAGATTTTTGAAAAGGTCAACTTTAAAACCCAAAACAGACATTCATCACAAAAAATGTATGCGCTATGTACCACCATCGATTGGCTTCCCTAATGTTATGTTTTCGCTGTGACACATTCAATTTTCACATAGGTAATTGTTATTTCACTAAGTCCTATGAAATCGCATTAGTGGGGGGAGTAATATATCCAGATGATGCTGCACTCATACTAGCTCAACCCTGCTCTCCCTGAGTGCATAGACAGTCCAACAATGACTTACAAGACATTTATGAACTCAGACAAATGTTTGATATATGTAGTGTTTCCCCTTTAAGATCTCTAATGTATCCATACATGTGAAAGGTTTATAGAAACACCCTATGGACGATGCGTCTTCATATTTATGATGGAATTCCAAAGCGTGTCTAAACACCTGACGGGTGTGGAATAGAACAAATGTTTACAGAACGAACCTTTTTTTCTGTGTTTCTGCTACCTGAGTTTAAACACCGCCTCCCTGCTAGGCAGCCAGGGATGGGCATACACAGTTCACTGCTTGGGTTGATGACCCTGTTTTCTAAGCTTCTGATTAAATACTTTGGTATTCAGATCCACCCTGCCGGATATAATGCATTCTCTTTCCTAGTCTGAGTTCTAGGACCCATGCCTAATCCTGCCACAGATGCTTCCCAAATATTCTTCCAGTTTTAATGTAGCATAACTATTGACATAAAATGCCTCAGAAACATACTGTCAGTGCTTGTGACAAGAGGGTTTTCTCCATAATGCTTGTGTTTTTGTCATTCCCTTGCATTGCATTTCAGTGGTATGTCCCTGGCTGGAAAGGCACGAGTGATAAAACTAGATTTCATTTTTTCCCAGTGTTGGGTATTGCCCTCTTAGTCTTTTTTACTCTGTTAATGTTAGGTTTTATTTGATATACATCCTAGCAGCCATATTATCCACAATCTGAGCTATATGTACATGAGCTGATCCTAAACAACCCAAACCACAATCTTTCATCGGATTGTTTCCTCATGACGGGACTTTGTGTGGGCAGGTCTCCACACATCAACTTTGCGCGGCAATGGCATATTGAAAAATAAAATCCTCTGCTAACATTTTGGAGGTGAATAAAGGAAGGAGTCAGGGAATGGGAATAGCGAGCAGTCAAGAAAATAGGTCACATGGTTTTAGCGCTGGTCTGTGAGCCTCTGTGGATTCATCGTGGCAGGAGACAGAAGAGGATGAGGGAGGTTGCCTGGCTACCCAAAGTCCTTGATCCAGCCAGACGTTACTACACACCTATGGACTTCAGATCCTCCCCACAATGGGTTTGGACCCAAAACAATATCTACAATGCCGAAACATTCAAATCATTTAGATTGGTCCCAGTAAAAGATAATTTGGGGTTTAAGGCCGGGTGTTTTGTAAAAGCACTTTGTGACAACTGCTGATGTAAAAATGGCTTTATAAAATACATTTGTTTGATTGATTGATTTGATAGTTTGGGCGAGAGCCAGATAATGTATGTATGTGCAGACTGGAAGTGTGTAATTAGCTTTATTCTCAAATTGGTTATGGCTGATCCAATTGCTGATGACTTGGTTTTTAATATCATCTTTCAGATTGATGTATGTGGGAAACCATGGAGCACCAAAACAGTTCAGGTTGAGTCGTCAGACAAATAGATAGAGATATATGAACCTTGTGTCAGTGTGGGATTTTCCTGTGAAAAGCGAATAGACTCATAAGAATGTGAAATAATGTCCTTTCTTTCCCCCATCCCTGGTGCTCTTCCTAGATGTGTCAGTGCTCCTTTCTTTTCCAAGGGTTTATTCCTGGCCAAACGGTTTCTATTATTGGTCCGCTCCTGCATTCATCTGTCAGCCTCTGCTCCGTGATGCGAGGTGGCAGGCCACCGAGGCAGTGAAGCATTTCCACTCCAAGTGCACCCTCTCCCCATTTCCCCTTCTACCTCACTCTCCTTTGATTTTTTTTCTCTTTCTCCCCATGCCAGACACACATTTCTTTTCTCCTCCTGTTCAGGCCCTGGGGGAACGTACAGTACCAAGATATGTCTCTTTCTTAACCACAAACCCTCCAGTCAAAAGGTCGATCATTCAAGCATTGCTTGTAAAGAAAAAAGAAAATGCTATTATTTTAACTTCCTTTATTCACACTGATGGAATTTAATGGAATATTATAGTGCTGGTGCCTGTGTGCGGAGGTGCAGGCTGATGGCTGGATCCAGAGACATGCCAGATTAGACAATAGCTAGATAAATAGGCCATACTGTACTGTGGAGCTAGACCGATTCAGAGGTCTGAGGGGAACTGGCAAGGCTTGTCACTCTGTTGATTTAGTTGGAAGGACGTTCTAACCGTCTAGCCTGTCTTTCCAGTTGGGAGGTATGTCGTAGCTCAAGACATGTACGCTCCTGTATCTGTACATTTGGTAGGTCCAGAGAAATGGTACAGTGATACTGCTAAACATGTCAAAATGGAGTCCAGTGAAACGCTCAGGCCGACACTACAGATCCAGATATATGGCATATATGTAGTTTGTAATGCAACCTCAGGGAAATTACCATAAGTACTCACACATTTGTTACATTGTTTTGTTAAAAGCCATAAACAGTTAATATTTCTTTTTGCTAATATTTATAATTATTTATATGAAACCTATTCTAAATGAATAGGCCTGATTAAATGTGTTTAGCACACGCACATGTTTGTGTAATAATAGGGAAGAAATCAAATCTGTGATATAATACATTCATTCAGTTGGTTACCAAAAACATATTAAATCTATCAAGCAAATCGAAACAACTGAAGTTGCATGTTTATTTTATCTTTATCTGTGATTTTTTTATTTTTATCTCCCATTTTCTCTGATAACAAATTTCATCATATCCAATTGACTAGTATCAAAGGCCTAGTCTCATCTCAAAATCTTACAAGATCGCAAGCTGGCTTCCTCATACGCATCTGCATAAGCCATTCTGCTTGATCTACATTGCTCACATGGGCCACCCAAAAACCTAAGTTACCCATATAAGTGCATGAGCCACCTGAGGGAGTTGCTAAAGCTCAAAGAGATCAGGAAATCCCCGCTGAAGATATCCTCCACTCTAGTTCAGGCCAATTTGCATCATCCTTGGGCAATGCTCTCTGTTATATTTGTTGAGCATTAACTGGAATGTTGTCCGAATGAAACTGAATAATACTGAAGGCCTACATTCTCTGTAACACCTTGGGCAAAACTGTTTTTGCATTGTATTTGGGTTGTATGATGCAAGAAACCCCTTTCTAAATCCAAATGCACTATTAATACCATAGGGAATACAAAGAATTCGTCAAGTTGCCTGCCATTTGTCAATTATGATTTGCGAAATCAAGCTAAAATGCACTAACATGTTATAAACAAATGTTTATCCTGAGTCTTAAAAGCTGTCTGAAATGTAGGCCTTGGCTGCTCAGTGTGAGCACTTACAGGAATCAATACCTCACCAATGTCATATCACTTAGATAATAACCAGCCAACTAGTAAA
Source organism: Esox niger (assembly GCA_016801105.1). Taxonomy (NCBI): domain Eukaryota; kingdom Metazoa; phylum Chordata; class Actinopteri; order Esociformes; family Esocidae; genus Esox; species Esox niger. The sequence goes on along the minus strand of JACXGJ010000570.1, from coordinate 15,943 downwards.
GAATATTAACAAATGGGTTAAATACAGTGTGCACTGTAACCTGACCTCCGGTTTAAAAAGTGCATTTGATCCCTGGTTCCCAGTTCTGACACACGCTTGCTGGCTATGCCTACAAGAAAATGACTGACTCAGTCTTGCAGAGTTACGTTTCTTTTTTTGCATTGATAAGGGCCTGGTATAACATCGACTTGATTGCATTTGAGACAAATGTAAATGATATGATGCAAATGAAAGTGTGTTGCACATCTTTTGGGGCTGGCATTTCTTCTGCTTGTACTGACGTAAAAGTGGTGTGAATGGTCACACCTGCAGCTTAAAGGGAATGTTTCCTAGGGGACTTCCCAGACACTCTTCACCTAGCAGCGCAGTCAAGGCTTGAACTTTGGTGGTTAGTTTGGTGCCTACGAAACAGGTCACAGCATTCTGTAGCCTAGGCCTTGGCAAAGTAGATGTTCATTGAAAGGAAACATAATTGATCCCCAGCTGACTTTGTACGTTTGCCCACCCCAAAGTATAATATTTCCACCTCCATGTTTGACAGCGGGGATGGTGTCTTGGGATCATAGGCAGCATTCCTCCTCCAAACACGGCGAGTTGAGTTGATGCCACAGTGCTCGATTTTGGTCTCAACACTTTCACCCAGTTCACCTCTTAATCATTCAGATGTTCATTGGCAAACTTCAGATGGGCCTGTACATGTGCTTTCTTGAGCAGGGGAACCTTGCATGCGCTGGAGCCAGACATCTTTCTGATTTGAGAGGGGATCAAATACTTATTTCCCTTATTAAAATGCAAAACAATTTATAACATTTTTGACATGTGTTTTTCTGGATTTTTTGGTTGTTATTCTCTCACTCTTCAAATAAACCTACCATTAAAATGACTGACTGATCATTTCTTTATCAGTGGGCAAGCATACAATATCAGAAAGGGATCAAATATCCCCATAAACATTGCTTGTCGGTCAGAAGGTATGGCCAAGCAAGAAAATATATTGTAAAAGTTGATATAAAGAAAATTGTCCTATAAATTTAAAGGCGTCTGCAGTACCAGTCAAATGTTTGCAGAAAAATTGGAAAGAAAACAAAGAGGTGGTGTATACCTGCACAGTTTAAACCACAATTTAAAGTCCACATAATCTAATCTAATTCAGTGACACATTTATATATAGCTACCAAAACCAATTTGGTCCTATCAATGTCAATGCTCCCTGGTTCAGTACTTGATAATTAGTGATCTTTCTTTTATGGCAACGATTAGACTGCTAGTTAACATTTGCACACATTTTAACTTGAACTTGGACAGACGCACAATGTCGTTTTTGAATACTATACTGGGTCAATATGAAGAATATAGTAAAACTGCTAATCGAAGCTTCTCTCTCCATACAGGGCTAATTTACACAAACTTTTTTGTTTCAATCTTGACGGCTTACAGCTCATGGATATCAAAAATATTTTAGAAATATTAGAATAAAACAACAACTCGACAACTGTCGAGTCAGCAGTTTTACCCATGATTGTGGTTGTGTGTACTAAACCAAACTGAGAGATTGAAGGTTCAGGGAGTTAATTAGCTGATTAGAGCTCATCTCAGGTCCACATTTCTGTATTGTAAACTTTTTTATTCTAATATTTTGAGATACTGGATTTTGGATTTCCATGAGCTGTAAGCCGATATCATCATGACAAACAAAAAAGGCTTGAAATGTTTCATTTTATGTCTAATTGATCTAGAATATATGAATGTGTTGCTCTTTTATTTGAATTACGAAAAAAAAAAAACACGATATTCAAATCTTTTAATATGCACCTGTAAATTCAGCCACTTGCGAATTTAGGGAATATCATGAAAACCAATTGATTAAAACAAATACGAAATTGTTTATTTTTGAAAATGTTAATACATTTTCTTTATGTATGTTGTGAATGCATGCCATTGGCAGGAATGCCCACACACTGTTTACCAACCAAAGTTAGCATCATCAGCTTATTACATTTTTCAGATAAATCTACAAAAAAAATATAGAGAAAAATTATGTGTCATCTTATGTTAAAGACCTTATATCCAGCTGTTTCTTTCTACTGAGATCCTATTGTAGATTTCACATCACGTAAGATCAGTTTTCTTTGAGCTATTGGCTTACATTTCCACTTTGAAGTCTGCTCTTCTCTGCTCATTTCCCATGCTATTACTTTGCTCTACTCTAAGTGGTGTTTCTATATTCCTCCCTGAATAGATCTGGGGCATGGCTCCCATTTTTGAACAGCTTTATACTGTATTGGTTTGTGTGAGTTTTATTATAACATAGTCATAGGTATCTCAGTATAGCCTATGTTGTCTGTGCACTCACATTGCCACTGCTGTAAGCAGCTATTTGCAGTGGGATCTGAGTGATTTTCCCATTTGCATAGTGATTTTGGCTTGTTTACTGTGTTGGAATGTGTGGAGAACAACATGACTTGTGTTGCACTCTCAAGGGCTTGCTTTGCTGAAGTACTTCAACACAGCATCGATCTGTTTACTACTGTATCAACATCATGCTGCTGGTCCAGTTCGGTCTTGAATTCAGAAACTTGGAAGCCAATCTCTTCAAACTGGAAATCACCACCCTCGTTCTAAATGTATGGTATCTGCAGTCCACCTATTTTTGATATTATTTCAAATGAGAATTATTATTTGCAGACCATTAACCATAAACAGTTATTGATCACTAGGGGTACAAACAAACATTCTTAATGGATTACCACATTTTGTGAATTCCATTTATAATTTTATTATCTGGTATTTGTGACTGCATGAAGCTAGAGGTCAACAATTTCTACAGAAGCAATTCCACCGTAACAAAATTATGTTGACCACAACTTGTGAATTTCCGGGGTGGGCTTAACTCCTCAGAATGAGACATAAAAAAATGCATGTCAAATGATTAATTTCTTCAAACTGTTTCTTTCTACAACAAGAGTTTGGTTCTTAGAAAACATGTACATGGATGACATTCAATTATCAATTCTTTGGATTTATTAAGACATTACTGCACCATCCCATCAACTGTAACTTATGCGTGCTTAAGAGTGAGCACGCATACGAACCCACAGAGCCAAAGTAGCGCATATCTATTCGCTGTATAGAATTGATTTTGAGCAACAGGTCAAACAAACAACTAAAGTAAATGAGTCATTGTGACAAAAAAAGTTATGAATTAAAAAAAGAGAGAATTGTTCTCAAAACCGAGTCACTTTTCTGGTTTTGCTTCTAGGTGGTACATTGCATTTTCTTCCTGATGGGCTTTTTTGGTGTGGAGGTGCAAAGTTCTGGTAGTCTCATTTCGTCTTTGACATTATTCTAGTGAGCCTTCTCGCCCTTGTATATGTTTTGATGAGGAATGAAAGCCCTGGCTTATTCACCAATTGTTGAATGAAACATGGTATATATGTTTATGGTGGTGTGTGTACCTTAATTAAAAAAACATGTGATGGTTGAAACTTGGTTTTTGCTCAATGGTTCTATTCGATGTAAATGCCTGGTGTTGAGTTTGCACGGAAGACAAACTATGATTGAGGTCAGAATGTACGTTTGAACACTGGGGAATATATCTTTGGAAGTTCTCTTCGGTGCAAGTTCTGACTTGAGTTTGAAACGTGTCAGAAAGCTTTGCAGGAAATTATTTCCAGCTCAGTGAAATAATTAAGCTGGCATTCTCTCTCCAATTAAATTAATGATGAGTGCAGTACATTCTGTGACCTGTTAGCTGTTTGATTTCATGGGCTGTGTTTCTTATTACTAGTCCATGACGCAAATTAGCTTTTAATGCACTGATGCAGCACTGTCTCGCTCTCATCAGGGATATGTTTAGTTTAGTGCTTTATGCCCATGAGACACATCTGGTTCACTAATCTCATTTTCTTTAGGTGTTGTATGCTCAGCGTGCTTGTATCCATATTAGCCTACCATCAGATGTGTCACATTTGTTTGTCTGTTCCAGTGTTTGTGGGAGAAATGTGTGCCTGTATGTATGTATTTTTGCTAGGATATGAATGGTTATGGTTATGACTCGCTTGTTATCAACCTGCAGAGTAGAATAGATCGAGCTGCTCCCTACATGTCAGACTAAAGACTGAGCAGGATTCTGCCTGCCCTGTCTGCCTGTGAGATCCAGATGCACCATGAGCTTCCTCTGATGTATTCTTAGCTGCTGTGAATAATGAATGCCTGGAAGAGCTGCCAGCCACGACCCCGGCAGTCAGCGTAACTTTCCCCCCTGTTCACCTGCTCTACTGGCGTAGATAAACAGACCTAAGAATGGTACAGTGGAGACACTTGTCACTGGATCATCAAATAACATTGCGTAGAGCTTCTTGGCCAATGGGGGCTTGTAGTTGACAGGGCAATGTGTAAGGTGGTGGCCCACATGTAGGCGTTGCTGCTGGGAGATAGACACACACGATTTTGGGAGATAGACACACAAGATTTTCAATTTTGCTGACAAGAATGATTATTATTGCTGTGACCCTTTCACCTTTTGATAAGGTTGTTTGATCAAGAAAAGCATTGCGTCATGAGTCTTTTCTTTCGGTATGGATATCAGCTGATATCCTATAGGTATGTTCAATTTCAGGTAAGAACGGCATTTTAGTGCACTTGGGTTTTAACCCTAAAGTGGCACACCTGATTGAGTTCCTTGATACATACATTTTACATAATTATGATACCAATTATATATGTGCAGTGAGGGGAAAAAGTATTTTATCCCCTGCTGATTTTGTACGTTTGCCCAATGACAAAGAAATGGTCAGTCTATAATTTTAATGGTAGGTTTATTTGAATAGTGAGAGACAGAACAACAATAAAAAAATCGAGAAAAACATAAAATACAAAATGTTATAAATTGATTAGCATTTTGATGAGTGAAATAGGTATTCAACCCCTCTGCAAAACATGACTTAGTACTTGGTGACAAAACCCTTGTTGGCAATCACCGAAGTCAGACATTTCTTGGAGTTGGCCACCAGGTTTGCATCTCAGGAGGGATTTTTTTCTCACCCCTCTTTGCAGATATTCTCATTAAGGTTTTGAGGCTGACGTTTGGCAACTCAAACCTTCCGCTATGGGAATCAGGTCTGGAGACTGGCTAGGCCACTCCAGGACCTCAATGTGCACTCCTTTGTTGCCTTGGCCGTGTGTTTTGGGTCATTTTCATGCTGTAATACCCATCCACAACCCATTTCCAATGCCCTGGCTGAGGGAAGGAGGTTCTCACCCAAGATTTAACGGTACATGGCCTCGTCCATCGTCCGTTTGATGCGGTGAAGTTGTCCTGTCCCCTTAGCAGAAAAACAACCCAAAAGCACAATGTTTCCACCTATATGTTTGACAGTGGAGATGGTGTTCTTGGGGTCATAGGCAGCATTCCCCCTCCTCCAAAGCGAGTTGAATTGATGCCAAAGTGCTTGATTTTGGCCTCATCTGACCATAACACTTTCACCCAGTTCTCCTCTGAATCATTCAGATGTTCATTGGCAAACTTCAGACAGATCTTTATGTGCTTTCTGGAGCAGGGAGACCTTGTGGGTGCTGTAGGATTTCAGTCCTTCAAGGCATAGTGTGTTACCAATTGTTTTCTTGGTGACTATGTCCCAGCTGCCTTGAGATCCTTGACAAGATCCTCCCATGCAGTTCTGGGCTGATTCCTCACCGTTCTCATGATCATTGCAACTCCACAAGGTGAGATCTTGCATGGAGCCCCAGACAGAGGGAGATGGACAGTTATTGTGTGTTTCTTCCATTTGTGAATAATCACACCAACTGTGGTCACCTTCTCACCACGCTGCTTGGCAATGGCCTTGTAGCCCATTCCAACCTTGTGTAGGTCTACAATCTTGTCCCTGACATCCTTGGACAGCTCTTTGGTCTTGGCCATGGTGAAGAGTTTGTAATCTGCTTGATTGATTGCTTCTGTGTCTTTTATACAGGTAACCAGCTGAGATTAGGAGCACTCCCTTTAAGAGATCATTATAAAAGACACCTGGGAGCCAGAAATCTTTTTGATTGAGAGGGGATCAAATACTTATATCCCTCGCTAAAATGTGTTTTTCAGGATTAGTTTTTTCTTTTTCTGTTCAAATATTTTTTTCCCTCTCTGTACCTGTCACGTCCCCGCCTCCGTGATTCCGTGGAGGCGGAGCCTCGCTTCCCTGGGCTGAGATCGCCGCACCTGTTCACCATCATCCACTCCCACACCTGTTCCCAATCAGCAATCACACACCAGATTCCACTTGCCTCCTTACCAACAGTATTTCTATGGAATCGTGACAACTCGTCCCTGCCAGATCATGGTCTATACTCGCATGTGCTCTTTAGCTTCTCGCCAATCTACTTTCCGTTCTTCCGAGTCTATCGTGTTGTCTGCTGTTTGTCGTGTCCTCTGTGACTACAGATTCCCACCAGACCGACCTTCTGCCCGTCTCCGACTGCTCTGTCTGCTACCTGTCACCTCTGCCGCCAGCCTGTGTTCCGATCCTTTGCCCGACTACTCTGCCTGCCTACCTGTACTGCTGCAGCCAGCCCGTGTACCGATTGCCTGCCCGACCACGATTACTCTGTCTGCAACTTCCCCTCGCTCTTCCAGTCCACGCTTGGGTTCCAACCAGCACCCCTGACAGTACCTATGAATAGTAAAACCCTCACTGTATTTACAATAATTGTTTCTGGAGTATCCTTATATTCAGGTAATAACATATATTCATATACTTAAGTATGAAAATAAAATACACACATACACACATTTCTAGCTTGGTTTTATGGTCTCAAATACATTGGGTGGAGCTGTCTACCTATATATCTGACAGATGGTTTGACCAAAAACACTGACACCTGCCTTAAACAGTGGATTCCCCTCAACCACCCTCCCCTTCCCTTCCCAAGAAACATTTCTAACCCCATCTCAGAATCCCCCACACAAAATACTCACTTTATAGATGTACACAATATGACCACTTTAATATGAAGGACAAATGATGTACACGTTGTCCACCGTGGGAAGCTACTAAACACGTACCACCCACTTTTGCATGAACACCCCGAAGCCACCTGTTCAAATATCAGGTAATCCGGAAATTGGTCAACGGACCTAAAAAGCTGTCCATAGTTGGCGCTCTTATTACGATTACGCGACCTTAGCGAAAAGTCATAGGTCAAACATACTTACTGAAAGGTCTTAGGTTAAAGCAATAAATCACAATTATCAGCAAAAATGAAAATACGGCATGTTTCATTTCTCTCTGCTCCATTTAGAGCTCAGCAGGAGAGCGCAGGCAGCTGAGCTCCTGCACTCTCTTACTCTACCTGTAAGCCAACCCCCCACTACTCAGTCAGTAGGAATGGTGAAGGCTGAGTAAACAGCGCTAGAGAGAGGTGATGTGCTTTTATGGGTAAAAATTATACTTCAAGTAACACATTCAGAGAGAAGACTGTTCAACCACCCAGGCCCTTACCAATGTAGTATGGAAGTAAATGGAGTATAAACAATATGTGAGCACTGCTTGGTTTATTGCTAATCGTTTGGTTAATCTTGTTTTCTACAGAGAGCTTTGGTAATGGGCCAGAATGCATTTATTATATATTTTTTTAAGCCTCAAAGGGAGTGTGAATGAGACTGTTAAGCCCAGGCTCAGACACAGTATGGGTTCCACTGCATTTTTATTTCCCATTAAGAACCATGAATCTTGTAAACCACTTATTAGAAGCCTATTAGTAACCAAATGTAATTGATCCTAGCTGGCTGTTAACTGAGTCCAATAGGACATGCATACAAAGGTAATAGCTACTACTTTGCTACATCTAGTTCATCCTCTCATTTTTGTGTTTAGATAGGGCTTCACTGGCCTGACCTCTGCCTGTCCTGAGGCCTCTGTCTGGCCCCAGAGCCTCAATAGTCACAGCTAAACACCTGTCACTTCTGCACTCTGCTCGTGCCACTGGCAGAAAGGGGGGCTTTTGAGGGCCCATGTCCTGTCTGCTTAACATCAGCCGTCTGGAATAGGAGCATGAAACAAACAGTCTTTGCGTTCCCAGGCCAACGCAGTGAGAAAAGGGAATGAACCGTCTGGGAAAAGCGCAGGAGATGAGAGCTGGATTTTAAGACTTGGTCTGATTACTTCTGGTGCAACCTCATCTCTAGGAACAAATTGCTGGAGTATAGAGCGGGGCAACAGGCTGGAGGCGTTTGGAATTTATGGTGCTGTGTATTGTGCCTGTCAAGGTACCTGAAGTAAAATTTGGCAAACTGCCGCTGACAATAGGCATCGAACCCACAAACCCTAGTGCCATGATCGACCAACTGAGCTACACCAGACTTTTGGCTGTGAAATGTGACTTGGTGGCTATGGATTCTAGTGACAACCGGAAGGGATTGAGCCTGTGACAGTCATTAAAGATTGGAATTTGAATAACCAGACGATTCAACATAGGAAAACCGTCTGGTGGACAAGATTACTGAGGGGGTTTAAGGACTTGTGTTGTGAAAGTTAACACCCTGCTTGTTGTGCAGCTTAAATGACATAAGGGCATTTAGGGGTATAATCTTAAATGACATAAGGGCATTTAAGGGTATAATCTTGTAAGCCCTCAATAGCCTGATAGCACCCAGAGTGGTTAGTAAGTTACTGCTGTAATGCCACTGGAGAAGATTTACAGGCCATTTCATTGTAAATGAGGGAGCAACTGCTCTGTCAGGGCTTCTTACAAGGGGAAATCAAAATAGTTGTGTATGTGTGTTGTAAAATATTCTAACTCTCCAGAGAAGAGCAGCAGTATGTTTGTAGCAAAGAATACAGAGCCCAAAGCCAAGTATGAAGGAAAAACACAGTGGAAGAAATGGAAAAGAAAAAGCTTACCACATTATTAATGTCCAAGGACAGGGTGTGTGTGTAAACCACTGAAGAGCAGAGAAACATTAGTCATTTTCCTGTGCGAGGACAGAGATTCTTCCGTTGTTAGTCTGTTCAGTTGCTTTATGACTTTTAGCCATTTGTTACAGGAGTTTTTAAAGTGCAGAATGTTTAAGCAAAGGGTTGTCTCTTGAATTTGTAGGGAACACCTAGCTCATAGTAATCTTGGTTATGAATCTAATCAGCCTTTTGTTTTGTGCTACCTAAGAAAATGTTGTTGCCATAGAACTCAGACCCGGACTTTTCAATATTACACAAACATTTCCATGACTGGCAAAAGGTTTTTTGTCCCAAGCCAACAAATGGATAAAATAACTGCCCTTCTGTCCTGCACTCTGATCTGCACTGTACCCCTTTTGCAGCCTCACACACAATAAAACAAGACATTCTGCTGCTTTAACTCTTCTTACTGCTCTCAGGTAGCTAGTGGCTAAGAGTAGGATAGCTTATTGTCTCGCCGGAGCAGTAAGCGCTGTCTGTGTGGGCAGGGGAGAAAATTACATATAGGCTACTCTACACTGTGAAGTGTGAGTGAGATTACAACCCTGCTCTGATGCGTTATCAGGCAGACACCCATTAAGCTAACAGCTGTTAACACTGGAGATGCAGGCAGATAGGCATAGTGTGCAGAGCAGAAGACTGACTGCCCAGTCATTGGCTTTGGAGTGTTTTTCTCATATCTCCTCACGTACACACCAACCAACAAATCTCTCCACACCCTACGGAAGTATTAAAAGACTGCCTTGGAGTTTGTTTAATGTCAATAAAACTTTGATTGCAACCTGGTTCTATGGCCAGATGTATTTTTTGGTAAGAGTAGATGTTTTTTTCTGGCATCACCTCCAAATGGCTTGTTGGCCTGAAGATGACTTCTATTAGCAGCATTGGAGGCTTGATGATGTTTAACTAACTTCTCCAATTCTTCAACCATGGTCCCTGGATCCATTCAGAATCTGTTAAACACCGTTAAACCGAAAGTCATAGTTGTCCATCTAAGATTTTAAAAGAAACTTGAAAAATATACACACTTCCTTTTAAAATAATTCAAAACTGTCCTTCTTTAGGCTAGTTCAGTATCTAGAGCATCAGCATTTCTGGGTTTGATTATGGGCCCAGAAACAAAGACATTACTTTTGAAACTCCTCAGTCTATTCTTTTTTGAAAAATGAAGGCTATTCATTGTGAGAAATTGCCAAGAAACTGTAGATCTCGTACCACGCTGGGTACTACTCCCTTCATAGGACAGTGCAAACTGTCTCTAACCAGAATAAATAGAGGAGTGGAAGGCGCCAGTGCACAAGTGAGCAACAACAGGACAACTACATTAGTGTCTAGTTTGAGGAACAGACACCTCACAGATCCTATACTGGCAGCGTCATCACATAGTACGTTCAAAACACCAGTCTCAACATCAAGAGTGAATAGGTGACTTCAGGATGCTGGCTTTCTCATACTGGCCTAGAAGACAGGGTTGCCTCTTCACTGTTGACACAAAGCCCCTTGTCTGAGCAATTCCATTCACAATCTTGTATTATTGCAGGTATTAAATAGTTATGTTGTGTGCGCGTGTGCACTTTTTGATCGAATTGGCCCTTTTCTTTTTCAGTGTGACATTTTACCTCTGCTCACCTTTACGAGGGTAGGTTGACATTGGATTCTATAAAATGCTCTTACGTATGCAACATGTTTGTTTCTCCCTTTATATGGACTCTGTCTACAATCTTTACATTTGGCCTCTGTTCTCAGAAAGAAGGGGCTTTGTTTTGTGACTGTGACACAAACGAGGACTGGGGACTCTTGTTATTGATTGTGTAGGTTGTACTCCCTCTCAAGTGATCACTTGAGAACAGCAGCCCCAGTCTCTCTTTGGGACAAACAACAGACTAATTGGTTTCATTTCCTCAAGAGAAGATTTGTCGGGAGCTGGCCATAATCTCATTACACACAGGCATGAGCGATTGCCTGCTGCAAGGAGACCAAGGGACCACCCTAGTCCCTTATAGTTTATCAGTGGAGGAAGTCTACCAAGGGATCTCATTGGCCTGTAACAAGTCTATCAAGGGATCTCATTGTCCTGGAGGATGTCTACCAAGGGATCCCATTGGCCTGGAGGAAGTCTACCATTGGAACTCATTGGCCTGGAGGAGTCTGTCAAGTTGGGACATGTCATTCATGCTTTTGGTGAGTTGGTCATTTTTAATTGCCTACAAAATGATGGTGTTTGAACAAATATTTTTTGGCAAATTTGTTCTGGAAATTAAATTGTTGCCCATCATTTACTCAAACAGCAATTGTGCCACTGAACACAACTTTCTTCCGTGAGAGACCTGAGAGTCTGGCAGATGGGCAATGCAGATTCTGGGAAATAAAATTGACCTGTTTTTCTGTCTCATCACAACAACTCCCGACATGCTCGGGGTGGTGAAGATTGTGGCATATCTTCCGCGCCAAGCTGGGGTGCTTCCCCCCCCCACTCTCCGTATTCAAACAGGAAGTCAGACTGATCAGTGTGTGATGTTATGCTCACTTGACTGACAATCTCAGTTTGCTTGCAGGCTTCTGACTCACCAGAAGGGGTTGCTATGGCTAGACAAAATTGTGTCTGTTCTGTCATGTCCCACCACAATGATGCTTGGCCAATATCTCCCCATGGAGCACTCAGCCAGCTGCTCAGTCAAGGATCAGACTTATATGTTTTTTAACCAAGTTCCTGTCAATTTTTTAAAAATCATTAAAGGCCATCGGGCTCCATTTCTAACATGTTTCGGAGAGGTAGATAAGACAACGGCAACCAGTTTTATTTTTTCGATAAAGGATAACTGGTTGCCATTTCATGACAATGTTTGTGGCATTCAGAACCACACAAGGTTCTCAGACCAGGATGGCCCCATGTTCAGTTGTCACCATCTGTCTCCCCGAATCACTCAAAATAGATTTTGGCCAATAAAGCACCGTTGCATAATGTTGATATACGTTATGAAGTTGTCGCTGCATCATACAACTAAGAGTTATCGCTATTTGTTTTCCTTCCCAGCAGGTTTCACATAGAAGTGCAGAATTGTTATTGGGATATGTATCAACACCAATTTAGCGAATGAGACGCCTTTGGCTTCTGATCTAATCATCCTGATAAAAGCTGTGAAACATCTTGCAATATGGAGCAATCTAATCATAACATAACAACGTCGCTGTTTATCACTGCCTATCTTGACACCTGATAGGATGAGAATCAATGGACTTTGTCTTTAATTCATTTCAGAAAAGGGATTGGGAAGGTGCTGAGTCAAGTGGTCTGTTCGATTATTGTGATGGCGGACCTGAAGCTCTGTAAACCCTCTATATTCATCTTGCCAATTACGACAGCTCTGAGGTGCGTCATCAGCCTTCAATCTGCCTGTCGTCAGTCAGAGATCTGGCCTTCATCTACCTCTTCCGAGATGAGGCAGACAGCATTCAGTGTTAGATCAAAGATCCTCCTACTATTATTAACCTGCTTTTCATCCTTCCATCCCCCGTTGCAACCCCCACGCTATCCCCATGGAAACATAGGCCATGTACTTTACTAGCTTCCACCACCAAAAACAAAATGCAAATGTGAATCAAAGTCTATGATAGGGGTTATGTTTTTGCTATCTGGGGTAATACTTCTGTTTTAGAGAGAGGAAGTGGGGAAGACGGAGCTAGAGCTTTATGACCTTGGGCAAATCCCCCTCATAGCTCTCTGGCAGGCCCATCAGTTTTGTCATTTTTTGCTTCTCTTTCTTTTCTTTCATTCTGTTATCTCTCTACATCCCAGCAATTACCCAGTTATTGCCTGATTCTGAAATCAAATTTTTCCTTGGGTTAACTGTGGTTCTGCGTTATTCACTGTACAGTAAGCATTGAGGTTGTGATGAATGCTGTCTTAGTGACAATAATGAAACATTGCTGGCCAACACTCATGACTGTAAGTCAGATCAAATTAACTCATTGTAGAATTGAAGGCTGCCAGTGGTAATTTGCATAGAATGGCCAAAGCAGCATAGGGGATAAATGAAAAACAAATCACCCAATGTGCTTTTCTTCTCCTAAAGTCCTACATACATGCATATTTTTTGCCTTTTCTAGGTACAGTGTGTTTCCAAGTATTCATTTTCTGAATATGAAGTAGCATTACTTGGATTTATGTATCAGTGGTACACATACTTTTTGTGATTTTTTTGGGTGTCTGCACATTAACTTATATTTCAGTAAAAATATGTATTTTTCCCAAAAAGAATCCCTTACACCCGAGTATAGTGTTTTGCTCAGTGACTTTCCCTTTTGAGTAATTTTTTATTAAGACATCTTCACTTTTACTCGAGTGCCCCGATGTAATGTAACTTTTTTGTCCAATACTTTCTTCTAATGTCATGTAAGTAATTCAAAGGAAGTTCATTTAATTTGTTCTGCACTTTTCTTACTGTATTGCTTTTCCCAGAAAGAACACTGTGGTGGCTTTTACTGGCAACACAGTATTCTGGCAGTCACCATCAGCATGTAGATGTTTCTTTAGCACATTACATCACTTATGTGATTCCCTGACAATGGATAAAAGAAATGGCAACATTATAGAAGGACCAGTCTGAGTGCATAATTATCCGGCAGGGGGCTTCTCTGTGAGATGTACTTTGCAGTTTATTTCTGTGCTTACTGGGCAGGCTCCCTTAGGGCTGTATGAGAGCACCGTTGGGCGTTTCTTTTTGCCGCAGGTCAGATCAATTTGCAGCCAGCATTAGGGTTTTATTACAGGCCTCCCAGCACCGGAACACCTAGTAAGATAGGACTTAATTAAGTTCATGCTTTCTGTGGTAGACCCAGGGGCTGCATGATTTTCTGCTGCTGATTATTGATTTATTTGGAGTCCTCAAGGACAGTCTGCTTCCCCTGACAGAATAAGGCAGGAAACAAACTATGACTAGTCTGCTGGTAGCTAACTTCACACCCTAAATATTCTCCATCTACAGCTGCTTGTGTAAAGTATTAAACCCAAATAAAATCCAACGACTATTTGATTAATCTTGTTGGTATTTAGTAACGAGTATTATCTGAAGATGGTCTCTTTTAATTGTTATTCCAGCATTCAAATAGTGTCACCAGCAGGTCTACCAACGTACTCAAGTTCCAGTTACTGTTATGTTCTGTATTCCAGGTTTGCAACTCATAGAAATGTTTACACAGTATATTTGACACGCTGGCTGTATGCACACACATCCACTCTCTCTCTCTCACACATACACACGTTGTCATGCACTCTCTCTCTCACATACAACCAGATATTCTTTATTTGGCCAAACCTTATTTCTAACCCTAACCATTGCTGAAACTGAACTTTAATACTGCTGAAACTAACTACTACTACTACTAGATTAATCTGAGAAAAATATGTATTCCAGCATTAAATACGAGTGTTTTATTATAATTTATTTTAAAGTTAACATCTTTGATAATGCTATGGAATTCCAGAAATGAGAAATATCAGTAAAATGTTATTTGATGAGTAAATTATTTAAAAGGATTGTGAAATAAAAATAAGTGTTTAATCATTTAATTTGCGTACGATATACCAACAAAATAAATGAAAAAATAATTTACTCTCTCGTCGGTTTATCCTTATATTTTTCAACACCTGACTTTTACAAATTTCTTAGGCCTAGCACGGTTTAATCATTTATTTTCTTTTTTCCTCATGCAACGTTTCCCATTTTCCTCATGTAAGATATCCCAGATTCCTCTCACACACACACGTGTATAGAGAACTGTAAGCATCTAAGTCAATTGCCGGTAGATGAATATACTCTGTAGTTACAAAGGTAGTAGTATTTTTAATCATGTATTGATATAAAAAGGGCCATACTACAATGTGAGTCATCTGTGAAGCCTGTATATGTACACTTCATAACGACTAACCTCTCAAAGAATGTTCATCTCCCATGGGACCAGTCCCCTGCAGGCCCTCTGCTTTAGACCAAAGCTTATTATCTCCAGTAAAGGGAGGTTCATATATGGGCCCAGACGTATCTGGCAGAGATATAGCAGTGGTTCAGTTTCTATTGCTTAAGAATATGTCAGTTGGGTCTTAAGAGCACAATATGCAGAGGTCCTGAGAAAAGGCTTGTAGACCAGCCAGTCCACTTTAATTATAAGGATGCAATGTGCAGGGTCTGTTGGTGTCTCCAATCTTGGTTCGGTAAGATTTCGGTACAGCACAATAATGTTTTGTCAACAGTTCCCGATGATACGTTTTAGTTTATTTGGCAAAAATGCCATCTTAGAGGAATATAGATCACATAAAATAAATGGGTGTGTATTAGTTAAACATGGCAGCTACATTTTATTACAGCACACACTGTGACGACTACGCCTTCTGCATCTCATCCTCCCCCTGCAGGAGGCGGACCTCGGCGCTCGACGTCACCGGCCTTCTAGCACCACCGCCCGTCATCAATCCATTGCACCTGTTGTCCTGTTTAGCGCACCTGTTTCTCATCTAGTCATTACCATTCCACATATATATGTATCCTCTGTTCCCCCTGTCTTTGCGTGTTATTGTCTCTACACTGAGCGAAAGTCAGCTCAAACATTAAATATATGAATATTGCACAGAAACTGTCTCTTGCTTCGTCTCCGTCTGCACAAGGAGCTGACACACACACACTTCTTGTAATCAGTTTAGCTGGCTCAGGCTGATGCTAAAAGCTCATTGAAAACATTCCAGAGAGGAAGTTGTGTTGTTTCTTTGGGTTTCAGTATTGCTCTGTTAGAAATCAGCCATGTTGTATAGTGGTAGTAATAATAACTCGCGTACTCGGTTGTCAAGGGAGAGAGTATTCAATGTTTATTGTAGCATATTGATAGTCTATTAGCACATGATGTTACAGGCTCAAACTCTTCCCTACTCTCTTTGTCTCTCTCTACTCTCTCAACTGTAATGTGGGGTACAAGCTGTTAAATACCTTGAGGGGTGTGTTTACCTA
>JACXGJ010000569.1:0-117649 GCA_016801105.1 Esox niger | reverse complement strand
CCCTCGGAGCCTGGTTCCTGTCTAGGTTTCTTCCTAAATTTCGGCTCTCATAGGGAGTTTTTCCTAGCCACTGAAGTTCAACACTACTGTTGTTTGCTCCGTGGGGTTTAAGGTCGGGTGTTTTTGTGAAAGCACTTTGCGACAACTGCTGATGTAAAAAGGGCTTTATAAAATAAATTTGATTGATTGATTGATTGATAGAGGTCTGTAATTTTTTATCATAGGTACTTGCCAAAAATCCAGAAAATCACATTGTATTTTTGAATAATACATTTTCATTTTATTGCATGACATAAGTTTTTGATCACATACCAACCAGTAAGAATTGTCTCTCACAGACCTGTTCGTTTTTCTTTTAGAAGCCCTCCTGTTCTCCACTCATTTCCTGTATTAACTGCAACAGATTGAACTCGATACCTGTATAAAAGACTCCTGTCCACACACTCAATCAAACAGACTCCAACCTCTCCAATCATAAAGCATGCAGCATAAAACATGGTGCGTTAAAACAATGGGTTATGTCCTGCCCCTTGCATTTGGACGATTCACAAATTCACAGCATCTAAATAAAATAGACATTTCATTTGGACGATGCACATTTAGTCCTCCATAGCTAGCTAGTTGTTCATTTAACATTGAATGCAATGTAAATGTATCAGTTTTTGATGTGACTTTTCTTTAGATTAAAGAATAGTTTAAGCTGTTGCAACAAAAGAGAAAGAGAGCAGGGACAAGACTGTCAAATAAACTTTAGTTTAAAGTTGAATAAAATAATGTATATACTTGAACATGGATAACCTTATTAATAAGAACATTATTAGTGCCATCTTCTAAAGGTTATGCTTTGTGTTTTTTTGTAAGTGTATGAATTACCTAGGAAAAATAGGAGAAAGCAGGGATGAGAGGAAAGAAGTTTTACTTGTATTTTTTACATCACATTAAGAAAACTCCGCCCACCCGGAGCACGCACGCACCATCCCCCATGAAAACACAGTGTGCTGCAAAAAACATTACACCTACACCTACCACCATATACAATTGCACACCTCAACACCAATTACAATCGGACCTCAAAACCCTTTTGTCCAACCACACAGACACATCCCCCAAGCCCCGAAACACCCTCGAGCAAAGGCTCAGAATAACAGAGGAAATGTATTGATTATCCACAAACAAAAGTAGCCTACATAATATTTCATACATTAAAAAGGCACGAGTCTGCAATTTTTAGGGGAAGTACACTGTACTGGGCATATCAGAAAGGTATGTGTAAAGTAGTCGTAAATCGAATCCAAATATCTCAGATCGGCCTTCGTTGGCTCCTAAATGGTCTGTTCTATGCTTGACTCATTTCCATCTAAAATTACAGAATAGTACAGGAATTGTAATTCACTAAGGCACATTTAACTATATTTCAAAGGAAAGAAAGTGGCAGTAAGATACTGTAAATTTGTATTTTCTTGGCTGTAAAATACTGTACATTGATATGTTCATCTTCAGGTCACTGTGGTGGATTCCTCCCTGGGTAATAAAGCAAGGCTTGCAACCCATTTCTGAGACAAATAAGCAAATCCTTTAGGGGCATAAATACGATACTTTGAATATTTCAGTCTCAGTTGCAGTGTCTCAGTAGACTCATGGTCACTCTAGAAGAAGTATTGACATAATGGTTCTTATGTGTATTATTGCACAACATTGCCACCATTAGACAACTGAGTCTCCTCTTGTCCTTTCAGACAATATATTGACCAGATGTAGGGTAAAAAAAACAAGAATTCTACATTACCTAAATAGATTACAATTGAAGTTATTAGAGAATGCTATTCTATGCCATCAGAAATCAGTATTCAACTATGCTCTCTTTGTTAATGAATAATTATCTAACATTGTACATCGTATTTAAAAAAATCATACTGTTGAAAATATTGGTGGCGACTGTGTGGCCTTATGATAAACACCAAAAAATAAGAAGTTTTTTCAGACTTGAAGTAATGATATGCATTCAGTTCTCAAATTCTTCTCACATTCCCTTTAGTGCTCGGCATATGTGCTTGTCTGAATAACAACACGCTCTCAGGCATATACAAAGTCTACTTTACAGAGCTTGACACAACATACATTTGTTCAATAGTCATACACTCCCATTGTAAAAATAAATGCTAAGCCAGCTATGCAAAGTTACAGAATGACACTCCATTATTCTATATGTTAAAGGCAGAGGCCCGGTGTGGGAGGAATAAATGCAACAAAGCTCTCCTGGATTCATGGTTCTCTCTATATGCTAGACCCAACCTCGACTCTGAGTGACAGGGATTTTCTTACTTTCTCCTATTTATTGGCGGCTTTGGCCATGGAGGTCAGCAAAGCACACATAAGGCATCTGTTGTTTGGCTACACAAAAACACAAAGTAACCTAATGTAACAGGCATAAAAGACAAGCCTAAATGGTGTCTCCACATTTGGTTTTTAGATAAAATTTATATCCAATCTTATGGGTACACATGCACACAAATTGGTAACAATCGTACTGGAAGATAAACACAAACCTCCACATAGGGGCACACACACACAGCTAGTGAAATACACACACACAAAGAGGGATGACGATAATAACATGCGGATAAAGTGGCTGAGTTCACACGGTGAGACAATGTAGTGATACAATCATGACCCACGCAAGCAGCCTGTCGCCTTCTCAAACGCAGTCAACACTCAAACTGGAGCCGTGCAATGGACACAACGCATCTTCCGTGTTTGGCTTGGCCTAGTGTAAGAGTGACACAAAAGAACACTCAGTCGCACTGAAACAGAGGGAAGCTGTCAGATTTGCAACACACCGTAGGGCAAGAGTCACTGAACGTTTGCTGCCTTCTCAGATGATCGTATGCCTAGTTTTGTTTGTGAGTCACTCTTCTGACATGTCCTGTTTTGTGAAATACTCTTTTGCCTGTTTTCATTTTACCCAATAAGACAATAATTTTAGCATCTTCACAACTGTGTGTAAAATATGCTGTATTTTGAATGACCAAAAGTATTATAATTTGTTTGACAAGGTTATATAACCCTGTTTCCAAAAAGGTTGGCACACAATGCTGTGCAAATCTTTATCCCTATATTTTATTGAACATAGTACAAAGAAACCATATCAAATGTTGAATCATAAGTTTGATTGTTTTTGGAAAAATTAGGTAAATTAGGACAGGAGAGTGTTTATTACTGTGTTGCATTATCTCTTCTTTTAACAATACTCTCATTTTGCTTAATATAGGATTGCAGCTGCTCAACAGTTTCGGGTCTCCTTTGTCGTATTTTTTATTTCATAATGTGCCAAATGTTTTTATTGGGTGAAAGGTCTGGAGGGCAGACAGGCCAGTTCAGCATCCGGATTATATTTCTACAGCGCCATGCAGTTGGATTAAGTGCAGAATGTGGTTTGGCATTGTGTTGCTGAAATTAGCAAGACATTCCCAGAAAACAAAAGGCCAAAAGTGATTGTCCCCTACAACCTAATAACTGGTTGGGCCACACTTAGCAGCAACAACAGCAATCAAGCGTTTGCGATAACTTGCAATGAGTCTTGTACAGCGCTCTGGAGAAAATTTGGCCCAGTCCTCCTTGCAGAATTGTTGTAATTCAGCCACATTGGAGGGTTTTCGGACATTAACTGCCTCTTTTAAGGGCATGCCACAGCATCTCAATGGGATTCAGGTCAGTACTTTCACTAAGCCAATCCGAAGTCTTCATTTTGTTTTTCTTCAGCCATTCAGTGGTGGACTTGCTGGTGTGTTTTGGATAATTTTCCTGCTGCAGAACCCAAGTTTGCTTCAGCTTGAGGTCACCAACAGATGGCCGGACATTCAACTTCAGGATTTTTTGGTAGACAGCAGATTTAATGGTTCCATTTACTGCAGCAAGTCTTCCAGGTCCTGAAGCAGCAAAACAGGCTCAGACCATCACATTTTTTTTACTGTTGGTATGATGTTCTTTTCCTGAAATGCAGTGATACTTTTACACCAGATGTAATGGGACACACACCTTCCAAAGAGTTCAACCTTTGTCTCTTCAGTCCAAAGATTATTTTCCCAAAGGTCTTGGGGATCATCAAGGTGTTTTCTTGCAAAAATAAGATGAGCCATAATGTTCTCTATGCTCAGCAATTGGTTTCGTCGTTGAACTCTGCCATTCAGGCAATCTTTGCCTAGTCCCTTTCTTATGGTTGAGTCATGAACACTGACCTTAACCGAGGCAAGTGAGGTCTGCAGCTCTTTGGATGTTGTTGTGGGGTATTTTGTGACCTCTTGGATGAGTTGTCGCTACACTCTTGGGATAATTTTGGTCAGCAGGCCACTCCTGGGAAGGTTCACCACTGTTCCATGTTTTCGCCGATTGTGGATAATGGCCCTCACTGTGGTTTGCTGGAGTCCCAAAGCTTTAGGAATAGCTTTATACCCTTTTTCAGACTGATGGATCACAATTTCTTTCTCATTTGTTCCTGACTTTCTTTGAATCTCTGCATGATGTCCAGCTTTTGAGGATCTTTTGGTCTATTTCACTTTGTCAGGCAGGTCCGATTTAAGTGATTCCTTGATTAAGAACAGGTGTGGCAGTAATCAGTCCTGTGTGGCTAGAAGAATTGAACTCGGGTGTGATAAACCACAGTTGAGTTGTGTTTTAACAAGGGGCCAAACTCACACAGAGCCATGTGGGTTTGGAATTAGTTTTCCCTTACTAATAACAACCTTCATTTCAAAACTGCATTTTGTGTTGACTTGTTTTATCTTTGACTTATATTAAAATTAGTTTGATGATCTGAAACATTTAAGTGTGACAAACATGCAAACTAATGAGAAATCAGGAAGGGGGCAAACCCTTTTTCCCGCCACTGTACATAGTTTCTTCTTTGCATGGTAGTCTTAACTTGCATTTGTGGATGCAGCAGTGTATTATTTTCACAGACATGCAGTGAGTTCCACTACAGAATCATGGCTGTTTTTAATGCATTGCAGCCTGGTGACCGAAGATCATGGCCATCCAATATTGGTTTTCGGCCTTGTCCCTTCTGTACAGAGATTTCTCTGTATTCTCTGAATCTTTAAATTATATAATTTAACAAAGATGATGAGCTCCCCAAACTCTGTAGCTGGAATCAAATTCAAAGTGGGCATATGTATTTTTCAAGAAACAATAATATTTCTCACTTTCAAAATTTGATATGCTGTCTTTGTACAACACTGAACAGAATTATAAACGCAAAACTTCAATTTTTGCCCCCATTTCTGATGAGCTGAACTCAAAGATCTATGATGTTCTCTACGTACACTGAAGGCCTATTTCTCTCAAATATTGTTCACAAATCTGTGTTAGTGAGCACTTCTCTTTCGCCAAAATAATCCATCTACCTCACAGGTGTGGCATATCAAGATGCTGATCAGACAGCATGAGTATTGCACAGGTGTGCCTTAGGCTGGCCACAATAAAAGGCCACTGTGCAGTTCCATCACACAGCACAATGCCACAGACGTCGCAAGTTTTGAGGGAGGCATGCTGACGGCATTGTGCTGTGTGATGGAACTGCACATTTTCGAGTGGCCTTTTATTGTTGCCAGCCTAAGGCACACCTGCGCAATACTCATGCTGTCTGAACAGCATCTTGATATGCCACACCTGTGAGGATGGAATATCTTGGCAAATTAGAAGTGCTCACTAACACAGATTCAGAGAGATTTATGAACAAATTTAGAGCGAAATAAGCCTTTCGTGTACATAGAGAATGATTTTTTAGTTCAGCTCATGGTAAATCGGGGGGCAAAAACAAAAGTGTTGCGTTTATAATTTTGTTCAGTGTATTTTCTATTGAAAATAGGGTTTCAATAATTAGCACATCATTGCATTATGTTTTTCTTTACAGTTTACACAACATCCCAAATCTCATGGAAATGGCATTGTATAAAGACATAAGTAAAAGCTAAGCAGAAAATAAGCTTACAGACAGGAATCACACACATGTTGTGTGTAGGGTGGAAGCATCTCTAACACTTATCAGACCTGCTGTTAATGAGAATCTATCTGATATCGGAGGCAGATAGAAGTGGAAAGAGGGCAAACATTTGAAAGAGGACAGGATAGTGGAGTCTTGACTAAGTTTTTTTTCATGATTGAGAAGAGAGCTCCATGACTCAAGCAACAACCAAAGCCTAGATTAGATGGAAAGGTCAGAGCTTATGTTCTTTACCTGCTCTAACTTCTTGCTCTCTATCGCTCTCTCCATCTCTCCCTCATGCACACATGCATACGAACAAGCCTCACAATAATCACCCACACACAGCTCAGAGAAATTCACAGTCTAATTGTGTCCCTCATTCCCATATCGTGTCATGGTCCATGCTTCTTGGTCCTGAGAAAAACCTACACCAACCGCAATGTCTCTGTGTGTTGGAGAAGTGTTAGGCCAATCACTGGCCGGAGACCAGTGGCATATCAGATGCTGCTTAACCCAGGCAACAACAGCACTAGAGCGCTAACATAATAGCTAATAGCTTTTCTCAGGACTTAACGAATGAATTCCCACATGGAGAGGACACATGACGATCATAACATGTTTGCGGTGTGCAAGTGCTGATTGCTACAGGATTATTCCATTAAAGGTAAGAGTATTGACATGACATATTGTTTATCCTCATTTTAGCCATGTTTTATCAATAGCATGGTAGCATATAAGACCATATTATTTAATATCTCTAGAAAACCAGCATTGCACACTGACTCTCAATGCTGGCTTGCCCAAGAATCTGAGCAAGGTCAGTCCATGTGGTCCAGTGGATTTGGATTACTAGTAAGGGGGACACTCTTTCATCTGGTTTAAAGATCAAATGCAAATGCCCCAGAATGTAAAATAAAACAATAAAGGCCCAAGGCCATTATCAGCTTACAATAGTTCACAACCCACAAGCCATAGATTTCAGAGGGAATCACAACCACCCACACAGACATCCACATCACATCTCTGGATGCCCTCCCACTTAGACGCCTTACCTGTGTGGATCCTCCGGTCTGACATTTGAAGGGGCTACTTTAAAATGACTAGGGTAGAGTTAACGTAGCATGGCTATGGAAAGCAAGCATTATAGGGAGGTTTACAATGGGTCCCTGAACCAACTCCATCCCATCAGTGGAATCACTACCACCCACACAGATCGACCACTTTCCCAACTTCCACATCATATCCCTGGATATCCTCCCACTTAGACCCCTTACCTGTGTGGATCTTCAGGTCCGACTTTTGAAGAGGCTGGACTTAAATGGCAACCGTAGCACTAAGGTAGCAAGCATTAGTGGAGGGTTCACAACGGGTCCCTGAACCAAGTCCATCCCATCAGTAGAGGCAATAAGTTAAACTCCCGCCCGCCCACTGGCCCACTGTCTCGCTGGTCAGAGTGCCAAAGGTCAAGGTCAAGTTGATTCACTATAGACCACCCACAACTGACATTGCAGTGGCCATGTTTTTAGCATCAAAATGACTGTTGGTGACTGCAAGCTAATTACACACACACGCAACAGTGAGGTTTTGATCCTCTCAAACATGGCCATTGAGTCTGAGGTGAGAGGTCAAGGTTCAAAGGGTATAGGGTATGAGATAATTTGCACTGAAAGTCAATGAAAGTGAATTGGGGAGTTCTTGAATTAAAAATTTAAAAAATTTAAAACCAATCCTGCAACGCGGTGGATTAATTAACTGCATCGACAGGGGTGTAGGAAACCTGTTTATGATGAATACTTTCTATTATACAGTTGTCTGATTCAACTGCATTGTGATGGTTTTTGCAAGCCACTTATCTGTCTCTACTCACTATGTTTGAGTCTAATATTGCTTAATTGCTTCAGGATTGTGTTTGCACTTCCCTTAATTTCTCTATGCAAGTATGTATCCTTCCTGCATTTTTTTGTCATAAGCTTCATGCATGCCATGTCTTTCTCCCTTTCTTTCTGTGATAATGTGTCTGCATGAGAGAATGTGTTGGTGGCATGTCTGTGTTAATACTGCGTGTGTCAGAACAAGGTTAAACTCCGGTAAGTGGCAGGTGAATGATGTCAAATTCATCTCACAACCATGGCAAAAAAAGCATCGGGAAGAGAATTAATCCGGCTTTAATTGAGAATGATAATTCTAAGTAGAGAATGCAAAGACACTACATTTGGCCAACTCTGTGAAAAGACAAAAAAGATTTTCAGTGGCATTAGTGCAAATGGTTGTTTTTAGAATTGTTTTTATAAATATTGCCTTTTTAGTTAGAAAGAGATGTTTGCATAGAGATATTTTGTACTGGCATTCCTGTTTTATATTTTCGTATGAATAAAAATAGTATAAGCACGCAACGATTCCCCTCTCCCACTTTTTACAGCCCATGCACTCTGGATTCTACTGTCCTTCCTCCATCTGCTCTTTCCCACGCCCTATGCTCTTTCAACTTCCACTCTCTAATACTATATTGTAGGTAGACTTTATCCCAAGCGCTTACAAGTTTGCATGCATACATTATTCCTAGGGATGACACACAACACTACCTTCTATACTAACTGTGGACAGATCTCTCTCTTCTTTTAAATGAGTTTCTCCCCTCCCAGTTCAATTCATGCTTACGGCCTTGCATCATCACAGCAACTCCCAGCAGGCTCTTTTCTCTTAGTCTCTCTCTCCCTCTGCCTACTCTCTCTCCTGACTTAAACCCTCTCCCAGCTTCCATATAAAATTGTCTACACTTGTGATGTGATATTATGGCCCATGATATCCAGCTGTCTAATTTTCCCAAAGGAAACCTGAAACCAGACCCCTCCTCCAACCCCACAAACACTTCCCTCTGACTGTTTCTCCGCTCTCGTTATTTCACTCTGATTTCTCTGCTTCTCTTTCTCCCACTGACTACATCACCTTTCCTCTCGAACACCAAAAACCACAGTGTGGAAAGACAGCGGGGGGAAAGGGCGGTGGAAGAGGGGGCGAGAGGAGCTCTCGACTACCCGCCGGCCCTCTCAACCACTCTAATTACTGTCTCCTCTCCTCTGTTTTTCTTTCTCTCTCTCTCCCTCCCTCCCTTGCTTCCATAGTCACTTGGTGAACACACAGTGATGCAGTGAGGAAGGAAAATTGAACAAGCGTCACCCGTCACTACTGGTTACCCTCAGCCGCCCCTGACAGCAACACTGCTCGCCCTGTTTACGCACCCTGCAATTACCATCCTCCAGGGACTGCACACCAGGAAGGCTAACACAATCAGGGTGGCAGATCGCCAAGTACTTAGTCTTGGGCCAGAAGCCGAAAGGTCTCTTGTTCCAATTGCAGGCTGACAAGCTGATGAATTTGTCATTGTGCCCATGAGCCAGGCACTTAATTGCTCCTGTAAGTCTCCCTAGATAATATTGTCAGGATAACAAAAATATAATGTTTAATTGCAGTAGAGAGCGATTGTGTCCGGCCTTAAAGAGTGTTTGATTGAGTGTATGTATGGTTTTTGACGTAGGGGAAATGACAAAGTGAGAAGCTATACTGACTTGGACCTATACCTACAGTGAAGGAAACAAATATTTGATCCCCTGCTGATTTTGTAGGTTTGCACACTGACAAAGAAATTATCAGTCTATAATTGTATTGGTAGGTTTATTTGAACAGAGACAGAATAACAACAAAAAAACTGAAAAACGCTTGTCAAAAATGTTATTAATTGATTTGCATTTTAATGAGGGAAATAAGGGTTTGATCCCCTCTCAAACAGAAAGATTTCTGGCTCCCAGGTGTGTTTTTCACAGACAACAAACTGAGATTAGGAACACTAATCTCAGCTTGTTACCTGTATAAAAGACATCTGTCAACAGAAGCAATCAATCAATCAGATTCCAAACTCTCCACCATGCTGTCCAAGGATACAGAACAAGATTGTAAAACTAAACAAGGCAGGAATGGGCTACAAGACCATCGCTAAGCAGCTTGGTGAGGCGACAACTTTTGATGTGATTATTGGCAAATGGAAGAAACACAAAATAACTGTCAATCTCCCTTAGTCTGGGGCTCCACACAAGATCTCATCTTGTGGAGTTGCAATAATCATTAGAACGGTGACGAATCATCCTAGAACTCCACGGGAGGATCTGTTTAATGACCTCAAGGCAGCTGGGACCATAGTCATCAAGAAAACAATGGATAACACACTACACCGTGAAGGACTGAAATCCTGTAGCGCCTGCAATGTCCCCCTGCTCATGAAGGCACATGTAAAGGCCTGTCTGAGATTTGCCAATAAACATCTGAATGATTTTGAGGAGAACTGGGTGAGTGTTGTGGTCAGATGAGACCAAAATCAAGCTCTTTCAAATCAACTCGCCATGTTTGGAAGTGGAGGAATGCTGCCAGTGACCCCAAGAACACCATCCCCACCGTCAAACATGGAGGTGGAAACTATGCTTTGGGGGTATTTTTCTGCTCAGGGGACAGGACAACTTCACTGCATCAAAGAGACGATGGACAGGGCCATGTCCCGTCAAATTTTGGGTGAGAACAACCATCCATCGGCCAGGACATTGAAAATGGGTGGTGGATGGGTATTACAGCATGACAATGTCCCCAAAACACACAGCCAAGGCAACAAAAGAGTATCTCAAGAAGAAGCACAACCTGGAGTGTCCTAGCCAGTCTCTAGACCGTAATCCCATATCGATGAGTTGCCAAATGTCAGAACCTTAATGACTTGGAGAAGATCTGCAAAGAAGAGTGGGACAGAATCCCTCCTGAGATGTGTGCAAACCTGGTGGCCAACTACAAGAAATGTCTGAACTCTGTGATTGCCAACAAGGGTTTGCCACCAAGTGTTTATGGTGCAGAGGGGTTGAATACTTATTTCCCTAATTAAAATGCACATCCATGAATTCAATTTTTATCATTCTTTTCTGGACTTTTTGTTGTTATTCTGTTATTCTCACTATTCAAATAAACCTACCATTAAAAAAGAAAAATTCTGATCATTTCTTTGTCAGTGGGCAAACAAACAAAATCAGCAGGGGATCAAATACTTTTTTCCCCTCACTGTATCTTGTGTTAGCTGGACACAAACCAAACGATTTGTGTTGCATTTTTTTGTTGGATAATGGATCTGAGTAATAAAATAGTAGTGGAAACAATATGATAGGTACATTGTTAAAGATACAGTGTTTAAAACATATGCGCAGATATTGTCTTTTTGGCTGTGTTGTGCTGTGATTGAGGGAAATAGCAGCTTTGTTTATATTGGGATCTCTGTGCTGGAAAGGTACCTATACCAAGCCTGGCTGAGGATCCTGACCAGGCCCCCTGACTCAGAGTGATAGTGGGACAGCGGCAACAGGCAGCAGCATGAGGCCCCATTGACAGGGGGCCCCGCGCCACCTGGACTAACTCTTCCATTCTATCCTTTAGATCCCGCCACTCCTAGCTCCTTCAGGAGTATCAAAACTGTACAATATATTCAACTGTATAATTTTTTTCTTTCCCACAGTTGCAATGTTTTACTTTTAACCACCTTTAAACTACAATAGTGCCATGTAATATCCCACACAAAGTATGCTTATATGACAAACCCTCCAACCATTCTATCATCAAATACAAATACTCCTGGGAAGTTCATTCCTGCTGTGAAATTTGCCACCCTTTTCCTGCCAACATCCAAATTCCCATCCCAAATTCTGTAAATGACTTATTTAGGGAAATGTTTTGAGGGGCAGTGGAGGGATCACTCTCGGCATTCCCTGCCGACTTACACTGCACGTCTACCCGGATGGACTTGATGGCAGCCACCCCCACCCCGTTGTCAGCCTTGCAGTAGTAGCGGCCACCCTGCACCCGCTGGATGCCCTCGATGCGCAGTGTCTCATTGTAAATTGATGTCTCCTGGAACTTGTCTGATGCACTGCCCGCCGTCTTGGTCCACCGCACCTGCAGGGGGGCGACAGAGAGTGGAAGAGCTGGTTAGGGGCACAGTATAGCACACCATAGAGTGAACAATACTGTTTTTTTACAATCACTATGGCACTAATTGCTGAACATTGATGTAATATTTCCACACTCTAGACACAAAACTAACAGCCGATGATCCAAATGCTATTTAAAAAAAGAATAAATTCAATACAATATACATAAATCTAAGAGAATTTTGTTTGCTAAAATCTGCAAATGCAACTGTATGAACTCGTTACTTGTATAACAGACACCTGTCCACACACTCAATCAAACAGACTCCAACCTCTCCACAATGGCCAAGACAAGAGAGCTGTGTAAGGGCATCAGGGATAAAATTGTAGACCTGCACAAGGCTGGGATGGGCTACAGGGCAATAGGCAAGCAGCTTGGTGAGAAGGCAACAAATGTTGGCGCAATTATCAGAAAATGGAAGAAGTTCAAAATGACAGTCAATCTCCCTCGGTCAGGGGCTCCATGCAAGTTCTCACCTCGTGGAGCATCAATGATCATGAGGAAGGTGAGGGGATCAGCCCAGAACTACACGGCAGGACCTGGTCAATGACCTGAAGAGAGCTGGGACCACAGTCTCAAAGAAAACCATTTGTAACACACTACGCCGTGATGCATTAAAATCCTGCAGCGCACACAAGGTCACACCCCATCTTTAATTCAGAAAGAGTTGTCCTCTCTGGGATGAATTTTTTTTACCCAATCACGTTACTGATTTGTTGCCAATTAGTCTAATCAGTTGTGAAGTGTTCCACCAGGTATATTTTTTTGCATTACAAAAATGTCCAGTCTTTTGATGCCCCTGTCCTAGCTTCCTGGCTTCAAATTGAAATATACATTTATTGCATTTAATATGTAATGTTTGCACTATTTTCTATTGAATATAGGGTTTAAATGATTTGCATATCTTTGCATTCAGTTTTACGGAGTTGTACAATGTTATAACTATCAACTGATACAGTAATACCATATTTTTAGATTTTACCTTTTTA
This sequence comes from Esox niger, assembly GCA_016801105.1. NCBI lineage: Eukaryota > Metazoa > Chordata > Actinopteri > Esociformes > Esocidae > Esox > Esox niger. The sequence goes on along the minus strand of JACXGJ010000569.1, from coordinate 104,668 downwards.
GATAGTCCAATACTGCCAACTCAGTACTAATGAGTCCTCCTTAAATAGGTACAGTCCTCAAAATCTCAGTTGTCCTGAGGATGCCGAAAACTTCTCTGTACTGGTGTCAATAGGGACATTTGAATTGTTTTACCCTGTATCACTCGACAAGTTCACTAAATTAGTAATAAGTTCTCAACCCACAAATTTTCAACTAGACCCGATTCCAAAAACATTACTTAAGGAACTGCTTTCTGCGCTAGGTCAGCCAATGTTGGATGTAATTAACATTAGGACTGCCAATTGAATTGCCATTTGAGTTTGTAATTAAAATAAAACTGCCATTTTCAAAGCTACAAACTCATCATTAAAACGGAATAATTCCCATGATTCTTCCTGAATAGACATATATTACATTCCACCGTTCATTCAAAGTTGATAAATGTAAAACCATTTAGACTTTTTACCTGTAATTCTTTACCCTGTTGTCTGACTTTATTGGCCTACAGTCCTGGACACGTAGCATTGGTACCCAGGCAGCCCATTTGCAGTCCCCAGGTGCAAATCACCCCTCACTGAATGCCTGACGTCAACAGATGAATGCGTGATACGCCAGATGACTGATAGTCTTGGCTGAATTTGAATGAATTTACAAATGAAATAAATGGGGAAAGACTGTAAAGTCCAGGAATGCCCAAACGAGTAGTGCGGGTGAACTGGGAACGTCTGGAGGAGGTCCCTGTCCAAAAGATCTATAACTCACACCACCGGCTGAGCTTTTCTGACATCCCTGTGGAGGTTGGGGCACTGAAACTGAGTGGTCAATGTTCAAAGCTTCCATTGCTGAAGCAGTGGTGTGGAGCTGTGGTGTAACGGTCTTAGGTGCCTCAAGGGTACCACGCGATAACCCTTGAACACCTTGGTGGACACCGGTGGTCAGGGAAGCCATTCGACTGAAGAAGGAAGCCATCCGAGATATGTTATCCCGGAGGACTCCGGAGGCAGTTGCAGAGTACCGGCGGACCCGAAGGGCTTCGACCTCTGCCGTGAAAGAGGCAAAACAGCAGGTGTGGAAGGATTTCAGGGAAGCCATGGAGAAGGACTTTCGGTCGGCACCAATGTGTTTCTGGAAAACTGTCTGCCACCTTAGGAGCGGGAAACGGGGAACCATTCAAGCTGTGCAGAGTAAGGATGGGACACTGTTGACCTCAACTGAAGAGGTGATTGGGTGATGGAAGGAACACTTTGAGGAACTCCTAAATCCCACTAACATGCCCTCTTTAGAAGAGGCAGAGCTGAAGGCTGATGGGGAAGCATCTCCCTTGGTCACTGAGGTAGTTAAACAACTCCACAGTGGCAAAGCTCCGGGGATTGACGAGATTTGTCCAGAAATGTTGAAAGCTTTGGATGTGGAAGGGATGTCTTGGATGACACGCCTCTTCAACATTGCATGCCTAAGGAGTGGCGGACCGGGGTGGTGGTTCCCTGGTTCAAAAAGGGAGACCAGAGGGTGTGTGCCAATTATAGGGGTATCAGATTACTCAGCCTCCGTGTGAAAGTCTACTCAAGCATGCTGGAAAGCTGCGCTTTCTCTCCAATCCTGTTTGTAACGTTTGTGGACAGGATATCGAGGCGTAGTCGGGGTGGGGAGGGGTTACAGTTCGGTAGGCTGGGGATATCATCACTGCTTTTTGAAGATTATGTGGTCCTCCTGATGGCATCATCGCTCTGTGACCTCCAGCATTCACTGGACCAGTTCACAGCCGAATACGAAGCGGGTGAAATGAGTTCTCAGAAGGGTGGCTGGTGTCTCCCTTAGAGATAGGAAGCGAAGCTCAGTCATCCGTGAAGAACTCGGAGTAGAGCCGCTGCTCTTTTGCAACGTAAATAGCCAGGTGAGGGGGTTCAGGCATCTGGTAAGGATGCCCCCAGGATGTCTCCCTAAAGAGGTGTTCCAGGCACGTCCAGCTGGGAGGAGACCTCAGGGTAGGCCCTGGACTAGGTGGAAGATTACATTTTGACGCTTGCCTGGGACTGCCTTGGGATCCCACAGTCAGGGCTGGCAAATGTAGCTCGGGAAATGGAAGTTTGGGGTCCACTGCTGGAGCTGCTGCCCCCGCAATCCGATAACGGATAAGTGGATGAAGATAATGATTATGGTTAATTCTGAGCACAGCCACATCTGCAGTTATAAGAGGGTGTGCACACTTAAGCAACCAGGTTATTGTGAGTTTTTTATTTTTCCCCTTCAAAGATTTCAGTTTGTTTTTCAATTGAATTAGTTTACATTTTAGGTCACTTTAAAGGTGGAAAAAGTTATTGTGTCTCATTTTTTACATCACAAAAACCTGGCATTATAGGGGTGTGTATATCCAGTTAGTTGACGCCATAATTTGATAATATTTGTGTAAACTAGCCTAGTTGCAAATTGGGTAAATTGCTTGTATGCACTATACTTTCTGTACATAACAAAAATGAGAGTTTACAGTCTGGCGAAAGTTAGTGTGCGCGCTGTTTTTATTCTTGTCTGTTTGCTTGTACAATGCAAGCAAATGTGTATTCAATATTGCAGTTTTGTCTGCTCTTCAAACCCGGGTGTTTCGGTGTATCCCAGCATAGAGAACAGCGGAGAACAGCTATAATTTTGTCACGTAATAGTTTATAGTTTGCAGTTATATTGTATTTTGATACTATACATAGGCCTATAATATTTTGTTAACTTTTGTGACCATGGTCCATATATGGTTTGATATATAATACGTTTGTGAGCAGGAGATAATGTTTTCCTTAATCATGGTTTTGAGGATGTAGATGAGTTGTAGATTTTTTGAAAGAAAAGTAAAAGTAAGTTTTAGCACTCTGCATGAGCACCTCCAAGCTTTCATGCTAGGAGAATAAAATAAAGACAGAGGAGTGCAAGAGAGAATGGAATGTTTATACGGAGAGAAATCTGAGTAAGAAAGTGAAACGTTTTAGAATGTTGATATAGGGATGAAACAAAGATTGTGTAAGCATTGTTGTGAACCTTTGTGTGCAGAAGCCCTGAAACCCAAGTAGTAAAAAAAAAAAAACATTTGGGCCAAGAGACTAAGTTTATCTCGTTTGAAGGAATTAGTATCTTGTTTGTATCTCATTTGAACAACTCAGTAAAAAAAAAAAATGTTTGAGGATGCATCAAGTGTGCCATGACATTTTGCTCAAATGATGAAACATTGTATGTAATACAAAACAGGATTGTCCAATAACTATTCGATCCAGGCAACATTACAATGAATACAAGTTGTGGTCTTGTTTAAGTGCTTAAGTTGAACTTCTTGCATTGTAAAGAGAGAAATCGTTGCTCACTAGTTGTGAGCATTAGCAGGTAGTACACTAATTCACAGCCTAACATCCCTCCGGAATTAAAAATGAACGTACCACCGCGCTTATATCAACTGAGCTCTAGTCTGCTGTCTTCTTTCGAATATGCATACTGCATCATTTCACATCTCTATAATACAAATATTTTTGGACCTTGATCAAATATCTGGGGCTAATAAGGAAAAACCCAGACAAACATTACTGAATCAAATAGGACGGTTATTTTAACCATTATGTATAACAATTAAAACTGCAGTGTGTGGAGTCTATGCATGTATTTTTTGTAGTTTTTCATGTGTTTGTAGTCAGAGTAGCCCATCCATCATTACCAGTTCATCCAGAGATAATAGGTTGGTCTACGCAGATTAATAACCAGTGCATTTCCTAACACAAATCCTGATAGAAATAGGTTTGTAATGGCCATTTGATTGATTTGAAGGCTAGTTCACAGTAATAAGGAACACATGCATAAATAGGCCTATATATATTATTATATATTATTATATATATATTATTATTATACATGTAATATTTCTGAGGTGTCTCTGGGCATTGGGCTGAGTGTCCAAACAGATTTTCTAGTAATAGGGAGCTGTTTGGTGCTCATTGTCAAGGTGCCTCAAAGGGGTGGAGTAATTATACCCACAGCAGCCACATTGAGAGTGGACAGGGAGACATCCTCCCCCACAGCAGCCACAATGAGAGTGGACAGGGCCAATTGAACGATGACTCACGTGCTCGGTGAATGGCTAGGCCAAGATGTGAAATGGGTCCTACTTGACAGCATTTTCTTAAATGCCTATTGGTTTCTTCTACGGAAGAATTACATTTTACTATTTTGATTGACGGTAAGCCCATATTTTTTTTATTGACCTAGGGGCTACTATTTCATTTTAACATCCACAGGACAGACTACATGTCCTACTAATAAATGTAAAAGAAAGGTCACCACAATTGGTATAGATGTCATTTGAGGTACTCAACTCATGGGCACCGACTACTGTCCGTATTGTTCCCTTGACCGATCAGAATACATTTTATTATGTCTGGGCCACAAGGTATCCAAATCAAAGTTGCGATGGTGTTTGCCTCCTGTGAAATGTCTTGGATGTGTTAGAGGGCTCTAATTGTCTTATCTGTCCAAGCAGAGTAGCAGCCATCTTGGACACCAAAGCATGGATGCGGTCATTCACTGGGATGGCGGGCTACTGCCGGCCCTGGAAACCAGACTTTGCCATCATGGCATGCCCTCTCTTTGACTCATACTCAGGATGCACCAAACAACATTATGTGGACTGAGGAGAAAATGGACTGTTTTAATGAACTGAAAGTAGCACTGATGTCTGCTCCAGCATTGGGACTACCTAACTATAACCTTCCTTTAATTTTAGCAATGACTTGGAAAGGGGGGTTCGCACAAGGACCATTACTACAAGATCATGGAGGACAATGAAGGCCAGTGGCTTATTACCTCACAGCTGGATGCTGTGGCTCGTGGACAACCTTGACTCCATTCTATCTACCTCACTCACACAGCATGTATCTGCCTTTTGTCTCACAAGGTATGAGACTGCACTGTTTGCAACTCCAAATTTAGAAATCAAGCCTTGTGGTCCTCAATCCTTCTATTCTGTTGCCAACTGGATGGTGTTCACTCCTAGGCTCAATTTACAGCAGACACCCTTACATAACCCTGAGATTACTTATTATGCAGATGGCAGTAGTAAACATAACCTTGATGGTTCGTTGGATTAAGGCTATGCTATTTGCAATGATTTTGAGATTGTGGAATCTGTTAAATTGACCCCACATATTTCAGCTCAACAAGCTGAGCGGTTCGCCCTCACAAGAGCCTGTTTCTTGGTAGTAAATAAAATTGCCAATATGTACACTGATTTCAGATATGCATTTTGCTGTGTGCACTACTTTTGTATTGTCTGGAAAGCCTGTTGTTTTTTACTCCTTCAGGTGACTAAAGTGAAATGCTCTGTTACTCTCAAATATAATGGCAGCTATTTTGAAGCCTGTATATATACACTTTTTGGATTTTAGGATTTCGAATTCTGTTTCCTTAGGAATTGCATTTGCTAATATTGTGCTGCTAGAGTGCTGTGAATTCCAATTGCGATCAGTGGTCTTGTGCATGTTAACACCCCAAACCCCAGGGTAAATGGTTCATTCATCTGGTGAAATTTGTATACCCCTTTCTCTATTTCTTTTGTATGCAATTTTGCGCCATAAGATGGCCCTAATTGCAAAAGAGAGGTATGGTGAAAAAGAGTTAGATAGATATGCAGATTTAGAAAGTTCTGTATGTCCAGGGTTAAGAATTTAGTGTGCCTGTGGAGATAGACCACTTGCCAGCCCATGGGGGCATTTGTACATAATCAAATTGAATTGGTACAGATACATACTGGTAATTGTATTCCAACTGGGATGTGTGATGTGGATGGTAAGGCATTGCAAACACAAGTGATTGAAAGTTTTGGTATTCCTGCTAAGATAAACTGCAATAAGGGGACCCAGGTGTTGTCCTATATTATCACACTAACAGTAGCAAAGGTTATCGGTTTATCTCTACATGAGATATTGATGCGCATTTTGCCTCTAGCACAAATTCTCACCCTTTCTGAGGTGGCGACACTATTGGAAATATGAAGCTACTGGAGTAGTACCTGAATTGGGAGTGGCTATAGTTTTACACACCTGTGGACAAGCTGCCCGGGAAAGGGCCCCCAGGCCTCAGGACAAGTTAAACTATATAAAAGCTTATTTCTTCCTTGGTGGAATCAACCATTTCAGAGGTTCCAGAGAATCCAGCCCATCGAGTGTTGGTGACCAACAGATAATCGACAGAAGTCCATCAATAGAGGAACAATCTTCCAGATGTTTTGGCGGTTCGAGATATTCCAGCGGATTTTACCATCAAGATGAGTGACCCGGAAGCAATCAGAGTGGCAGATGTTTCAACCGATCCAGTTTTGTGTCTTGCTGCCATTTCCCTTCATGCTCCTGATAGCACGGATGCTGCATCTGTTTCCCTTCTATGGGAGACCAACAAAATTATTCCTTTTCATCCTTGTGGATGACCACTTGCCCCTGTTCCTGATGCTCAAATGAACAAGAGAAGCTGAATTCTCTCACCATTAATTGCATGCCCAAACCAACTATACAAACTGATCTCAAAGGACATGAGACAGCTTATTCCATTCACACATCCACCTGTTTGTTTTGAGCAAAGTGTCATTTTCATTTTAAACACAAACTAAATACCCCAGATGATGATATGGGCTCCTAACACTGCCTAATAACTTTGTTATCAGCAACAGACCAAGGCACTTGCCAAATATAAGCAAGGCACTGCTTATGAAAAAACATGCCTTTTTGAACTTCCTCACTGTCCTAGAAGAAACCCATGTGAAGTCTACGGTTCACAGACTTCAAGATGATAGCATATGAATATCTTTGTTTATTTATTATCATTTGTTAAGAAAAAATTTACTAGAAATTATTTTATGTTGTGTGTAAATGTGTTATAAAATGTTCTACCTGTATGACCCATAATCATTTTCAATGTCAATTTGAATTCACTGATTCTCCTTATCCTTCAATTGGGTACACCTCACGAAAATGTTTCAAGTTGTATTCAACGTGCATACATGACAGAACTGCATAATGGACCTTATTTTGACCAAAGATTAGAACATTTTGTGTTTGTTGTTACCAACAAAAAGGGAAGATTTTTGGGAGAAATTGTACTTATATAGCCTTTCAATTGGAATCCCTACCATATGTTAAATGTTCAGTATAGAAGCCTCTCTTGAATAATGTGATAATCAGGCCAAGCTGTTAGAGGTCCATTGTTTACACTGTCCCCATTGTCATGTAACTTTGCAACTCCCTTCATGTACCTGCTCTCCACTTTATACCCTAAAGATATTCATTCTGTCCTTGTGTTGCCTCCTGTACTTTCTGAGGTGTACCATTTGCACTGTCTGGCAAGATTCGGTGTTGTCTAAAGTCCTTATTTGGGCCTCAGAAAGTAATACAATGGTAGAGTAAATGTCTTAACTTCCATAGGTTAAGATTACAGTGATATATTCTATATAAGGAGGGATCAGGTAATTCGGGAGAGATTCCTTGCATGCGGACTCTCTCCATGCAGCATGTTAAAAATGAAATGACTCAACTATACTTTGTAAATTAAAGGTGTCTTTGTGCATTTAATCTATCAATATCTATGTGAAATTCCATGACACTTACCCTAACAAACAAGTCACCCATCTCCAGGCCATTGACGATGCATGCAATAACATCATGGCAGACCAGTGTCAGGCCTGGATTCACTATGCCCAAAGATTTTTGGGCTAATGAAACAATCCATTGTGACGTGGATGAGACCCTGTGGCCAAATCCAAAATACATCTTCTCCATCTTCATCTGCTTATCCATTGTCAGGTCGCAGGAGCAGCAGCTCCTACAGCGGACCCCATACATCATTACCCAAAATACATTTGCCAGCTCTCGCTGGGGGATCCCGAGGCATTCCCAGGCCAGTGTCGAAATAAAATCTCTCCACCTAGTCCTGGGCCCACCCGAGGTCTCCTCCCACCTGGACGTGCCTGGAACACCTCCCTAGGGAGACGTCCTGGGGCATCCTTACCAGATACCCGGATTTATGTCTGGAGACTGGCTAGGCCACTCCAGGACCTTGAGCTGCTTCTTACGGAGCCACTCCTTTGTTGCCCTGGCTGTGTGTTTCGGGTCGTTGTCATGCTGGAAGACCCAGCCACGACCCATCTTAAATGCTCTTACTGAGGGGAAGGAGGTTGTTGGCCAAGATCTCGCGATACATGGCCACATCCATCCTCCCCTCAATACGGTGCAGTCGTCCTGTCCCCTTTGCAGAAAAGCATCCCCAAAGAAGGATTTTTCCACCTCCATAATTCACATTGGGATGGTGTTCTTGAGGTTGTAATCATCATTCTTCTTTCTCCAAACACGGTGAGTGGAGTTTAGACCAAAAAGCTATTTTTTTTTGTTTTTTTGACCACATGACCTTCTCCCATTCCTCCTCGGGATCATCCAGGCAAACTTCAGATGTGCCTGGACATGCGCTGGCTTGAGCAGGGGGACCTTGCGTCCGCTGCAGGATTTTAATCCATGACGGCGTAGTGTGTTACTAATGGTTTTCTTTGAGATTGTGGTCCCAGCTCTCTTCAGGTCATTGACCAGGTCCTGCCGTGTAGTTTTGGCCTGATCCCTCACCTTCCTCATCATCATTGATGCCCCACGAGGTGAGAGCATGCATGGAGCACCAGACCAAGGGAGATTGACTGTCATCTTGAACTTCTTCCATTTTCTAATAATTGTGCCAACAGTTGTTTCCTTCTAACCAAGCTGCTTGCCTATTGTCCTATAGCCCATCCAAGCCTTGTGCAGGTTTCCAATTTTATCCCTGATGCCCTTACACAGCTCTCTGGTCTTGACCATTGTGGAGAGGTTGGAGTCTGTTTGATTGAGTGTGGGCAGGTGTCTTTTATACCAGTAACGAGTTCAAACAGTTGCAGTTAATACAGGAATATATGCAGAACAGGAGGGCTTCTTAAAGACAAACTAACAGGTCTGTGAGAGCCGGAATTCTTACTGGTTGGTAGGTGAATACTTATTTCATGCAATAAAATGGAAATTAATTATAAAAAAATCATACAATGTGATTTTCTGGATATTTGTTTTAGATTCCGTCTCTCACATTTGAAGTGTACCTATGATATGAAATACAGACCTCTACATGCTTTGTAAGTATGAAAACCTGCAAAATCAGCAGTGTATAAAATAGTTGTTCTCCCCACTGTATGTATACAATGTAATGTATCTAGGATTTCTGTTTAACCTGGGACTATGCGGAATGTCACTGGAATTTTTTATTCCTAATTCTTTGCAGATAATTCCACATGGGAAGCGAATGTGTTATAGTCTAGTGGCCAAAATAAAATGCACATACAAATCATGTTCAGATATACTTCACCATAATATCCAATGTGCACATTGTCAAGTTTCTTTAAAATTATAATAAAAGCAAATATATAATTTGTTGCTTCAATGTATGAACAAAGCTCATTTGAGTATAAAGACAGGAGAACATTAAAAGCAGAACATAAATACTTAACTGTGTCAATTAAACAATTGATGCCAATTAAATCCTTGCCTATCAACCGATACATGACAATTAGCTTTATCCTACTATGAGAGATCATTCCTGATAACAATGTCAATAATAGAGTAGCATTATACTGAGCAACAGAGGATGGGTAGGACGGGTAGGAAAGCCTTCAACAATATGACACCCTGTGGGCCCTTGTCTAAAGAGGGCATAGGTTGCTACTGGAAATGTCTAGGTTATGGCCCAGATTCAGGATTATAGGATTAGCTGCCCGCTGTGCAATTGCTACTCATTGTCATTTATTCAGGTTTGTTTGTCTGCCAAGCTGTTTCTCATTGATCAGAAAAGGAGGTGAGGAATTAGGTGACGGGACCTCTTGTCGATGATATTCAAAGCTGTGTGTGTGTGTGTGTGTGTGTGTGTGTGGGGGGGGGGGGTATTTTGTGATTTCTTTTCAAGTCTCATCTGGTACACAGAGCTAAGCTGGTTCTGGTTCATTTTCCCAGTAGTAGTTGATACATTTTCAGTTGTTGGGTAGAGTTTAGCTTATCATTAAAAAAACTGGAATTATATAATAAACTTTTGTTATGAGAAAAATAATAAAAGAAAGAAAATGAGTTGTGTTTTTGTCCCATGTACAACTTCGGAGAACAAAGGTAACTTGGTTTTACATTAATGTTTATGTTATAATTTCATAGAGTTGAACATGCATGGTATTCATTATTAAACATCTGTTACAATCTGTTATAGATACATTGTTTTTAAAAATATATACATTGAATAAGATTATAAGCACAACACTTTTGTTTTTGCCCCGATTCATCATAAGCTGAACTCAAAGATCTAAGATTCTCTGTGTGCAAAATGCTTATATATCACTCAAATTTTTTTTACAAATCTGTCTAAATCTGTGTTAGTGAGCACTTCTCCTTTGCCGATGAGAGGAAATAGGCTTGAGAAACTTACCACAACACCGATGGATGTGCTGACTAACTCTGAACAAAGGACAATAGATAGGACATTTTGCCTGTTAGTGATGGGCCCCACACATCCTGTCCATACCTCCTGATAGGAGTTGCACATGTGACTGTCACAGGATGGATAGGAGCACTGACCACAGGTTGGAACATATAATACAAGGGTCTTTTGTAGGATAATCCTTTCTTATTGGAGGGTATTTGTCTGTGTAATGGCTGGTTATGACCATTGACCATCTCCCATGTGGCATAAAAGACGGTGTTCACTTTGTATTTATTGGAGAGAAAAAGGAAAGAACTATGGAAGGTTAACATCGATGCCTCTTGCTGAATAAAGATGGCTCTCCCCTGACTTCTGGTTGCATTCATTTTGTTGATGGATATCAAATGGACAAAATCTGACACCAAGATAATCCATCCACCTCCCAGGTGTGGCATATCAAGGTGCTGATCAGACAGCATGAGAATTGCATAGGTGTGCCTTAAGCTGGCCACAATAAAAGGCCACTTGAAAATGTGTAGTTCGATCACACAGCACAATGCCACAGATGTCGCAACTTTTGAGGGAGTAATTGGCATGCAGGAATGTCCACCAGAGCTGTTGCCCCTGAAATGAATTTTCATTTCTCTACCATAAGCCATTTCCAAAGGCATTTCCGATAATTTGGCAGTACATCCAACTGGCCGCAGACCACGTGTAACCACCAGCCCAGGACCTCCACATCCAGCATCTTCACCTCCATGATCGTCTGAGACCAGCCACCCAGACAGCTGCTGCAACAATCAGTTTGCAAAACCAAATAATTTTTACACAAACTGTCAGGAACTGTCTTAGGGAAGCTCATCTGCATGCCCGTCATCCTCATCGGTGTCTCGACCTGACTGCAGTTCGTTGTCGTAACCAACTTGTTTGGGCAAATGCTCGCATTCAATGGTGTCTGTTACTTTGGAAAGGGGTTCTCTTCACGGATGATTCCTGGTTTTCACTGTACAGGGCTGATGGCAGAAAGCGTGTATGGCATTGTGTGGCTGAGCGGTTTGCTGATGTCAACGCTGTGGATTGAGTGGCCCATGGTGGGGTTATGATATGGGCAGACGTTTTTTTATGGACAGCGAGTACAGGTGCATTCAATTGATGGCATTTTGAATGCACAGAGATACAGTAATGAGATCCTGAGGCCCATTGTTGTCCCATTCATCCATGACCATCACCTCATGTTGCAGCATGTCAATGCATGGCCCCATGTTGTAAGGATCTGCACCCAGTTCCTGGAAGCTGAAAAAATCCCAGTTCTTACATGACCAGCATACTCACCGGACATGTCACCCATTGAGCATGTTTGGGATGCTCTGGATTGGCGTATACGACAGCGTGTTCCAGGTCCTGCCAATATCCAGCAACTTCACACAGCCATTGAAGAGAAGTGTAACAACATTCCACCCACCACAATCAACAACTTGATCAACTCTATGCAAAGGAGATGCACTGTGTGAGGCAAATGGTGGTCATACCACATACTGACTGGTTTTCAGACCCCCCCGGACCCCTGAATACAGTGAAACAGCACATTTTCGAATGGCTTTATCAGCCTAAGGCAAACCTGTGCAATACTCGTGCTGTCTGATCAGCATCTTGATACGCTACACCTGTGAGGTGGATGGATAATCTCGGCAAAGGAGAATTGCTCACTAACACTGATTTATACAGATTTGTGAACAATATTTGAGAGAAATAGGCCTTTGTGGACATAAAGAAAGTCTTAAATCTTTGAGGTTAGCTCTTGATAAATGGGGGCAAAACAACAGTGTTGCATTTATAATTTTTTTCAGTATATATATAAAAAATATATATATATCTATAACTGTAAAAATGAATAATTAGTCACAGAGAGCCACAGCCTATTACTATCTCAAATCAGCTAATTTGCCTCGACGATAATGGATATAAGATATTGGCTTTGTCAAAGTATCCATACAAAGGAGAACAATGAGCAGCTGCAGCACCATCTAACCACCCAGGCTGCAGCCATTGCAGCCAACAGTGATGTTGCAGAGATCCAGATGACTCCAAAAACCCTCTACCCATTATTTTATAAGATTCACAGATATAAAGGCTCCTTGGCTCCCCCAACCTTTGATCTTAGAACAGAAAAACAATTCCAATGCTAATTCCAATGAAGCGATTGACGAGAATGTTTGTTTTCCTACATGCATCACAGCCTACGTAAGAAAAACACAAAGTTGCACCTAAAATGGTGGCCGTTACGCACTTCATGTAATGGGGCTTAGTGCATCTGCTGTTTATAAGTCTAATCTTTATCGACCAATCGCTAACAACGTTATTGCTAGGTCGTCTGATGCCTGGTATCCAGTAGCAATTCAGATAGGTTCTCCCAGGGAATCACATGGGCTATGGCACGAGCTCAGATCCAGTGGCTCCTCCTTACTCCATTGACTGCAGCTTGGGTATCAACAAAGACTTTGCATTCATTCCTACATCGCTTTCATTCTGAAAAAGGACATTATAGATCAACGTTTTAGACTAGATTTGAACGGGCAAAAGTTTTTAGAATATGATAATTTGTATGGAAACGGTATCTGGATGCGATGCGTAAGCGTAATGGCCAGACAGGTCCAACAGCTCAGAGATGTGAACCATACACATATGAAGTAAGTACATGGTTATTTATGAGCAATGGTATCCTACAGCATCGTTTGTATATAAAAAAATGATGTAAAAATATTATTATTTCTACATGGTATGGGGATGTTATTGGTTTTCTTGTAAAAACTTGGTCACTTGATTGTACAATTTATAATGTTCTCTTTCCCAACCGCAATACCGATCTCGTGCTTCCATCTAGTGGCCGTTAGGTGTATTGCGGTATAACCGGAGGAATGTATTTTCTGTCTAAATAACTTTTTAAGGGTTTATTTCTAGCTAGAGGGACTGACTTACTGGGGTGCCTATATTTTTGACCTTCTATTATTTATTGTATTAATTTATTTCAGCCTAAAACACTGTAATGTCACTATAAAGGCATGGAAATATCAGAAAATAACTATTATACAAAACTTATTAAAATAATTAGCATACCCTATTGCAGAAATGTTTATCGTAAAACTGTTTTTAGCCATTCCAAGAGATGAGGTTTCAAAATAGTGTCACAAAAAGCTGTTTTTATGTGTTTTTTGTAGCCAAAGGAGTTGTGATCACCAGAATGCATCATAATAGATGTGCAAGTAGCGAAATCCGGCCTAAAACAGCCTGGACCTGGGAGGTTACCATACACCAATTTGCATAAAACCAAACCTTCTGCAGTTACTCTCTGATGATTTTCTAATTATTTGCACCTGGTTCTCCTGATTGAAATTTTTGCATTTTTATGATGTGGTAAAGGGATGAGTGTACTGACTGGTTCTTCATAAGGAAATTACATTTTTGTTTATTTTAATTGCATAATGGTTTCAAAGTGTTTAGTGTGATTTGTTGAACTGGGTTAACTTTATGAATGAATGTGATTTTAATTTATCTCAAATATTTTAATTTGTCCAAATACGTTAAACAAAAGAAATTCCAAAGGGTGTACATACTTTTTCACATGTTCAAATGTATCAAAGGATACAGTTGTTTAAACTGTATTGACCTGCAAAGTATAGGTGGTCATTATGAATGTTTGTAATGGATTATTGCCACGGTGGCAAGGCAGGGGACAAATGCAGAGTAAGTGATGAATGGGGGTGAAGGGGGGAGAAACTTAGATAAGTTTTATTATTTTAGCCAGCCATAAGAAAATAGGAGATATGAGATACTGGTGTACAGTGATGAACAGATGTCCAGGAGAGAAGAACAGCTGAGAGGCCCCATGCCAATGTCTAGGTTAATTGTTTGACATGTACCGTGTACTCACTCTCTATCACACTCGGGCACACTCCATATCCATATCACACACTCCAAAACTCGGGTTAAGTATTCAACATGGTTTCCCGCAGTGTCCTGTCCACCTCCTGTGAAAGGGAGCCAAAGACTCACTTCAATGGTTTTAACACCTGGCCTGTGGACAGCACAACAGACCGCTCTGAAATACTACTCTCAGTCTCAGAGTCTTAAATTACATATAGAATGTAAAAGTAATGTCAACTGAGATTTCATATTCATTTTGTTATTATAAATGAAATGGCAAATATGATTAATAATTTTTCTTATGAGAATTTAGCTTTTGAAATGTGTCGCAAACTTTCCAATTACCTCGCAAATGGAAACTATGCCTATCCATCACAAAAATAAAATGAAACATTCATTTGAATTTGAGAATTGTCATTTAAAATACCTATTTTCAGAAAGGAAATGCAAAGTCTATTTGCCTTTTCAATTGAGTTGTATATAGACTTCATTGTGTTGACGTCCATATGAAAAAGCTAAGTGACAAGCTTGAATACAACTAAACGACGCAGGTATCAAGGCCCATTAATACGATTAATTCTCTGCAATTTTTTCCTCAACCCAATTGACAGCAAAAATACACCTAGCTACACCTCAGTGCACTACACTTAAAGAAATACCATTCAAAATGGGCCCATCGTCTTAATCCAATTGTTGGAGCAGTATCTGGGGTAAATAACTGACACAGGTCCAATCCCACGCACATTTTACCTTGTGACAAAAAGAGGAATGATAGAGAATGTGAGAGTGGGAGTGAGGGGGGGCAAAGAAAACAGACGAATCACAACAAAACAGCCCGGGTGTTTTCCCTGGCAAAGCAGTGGAAGAGAGTTATCTCTCCTTAACATTTATCAGACACTTGCTCATAAATAAAAGGAAAAGGGAAGGGATAAAAAAGTGCTACTAAGCTTAAAAAACACTACTTTGGCAATAACTGTTTTCATTACTCTCCCTCTCTGGGAAAGGGGAGGTGGGGGAGTATTACTCTTGAGTTAAAACTAGAATAAGGGGCATTAAGTAATAAACGTCTCCAAGATTGTCGACTTGAATCGGTGTCACTTAACTGCAAGTTAATTCATTCTGGCAGTTACAGGATAGTGCAAAAAATGAGGGAAAGAATAGAAAAGGACAGAGCAGTGGAAGGGGGTGGTGGCAAAGGCAGTTCTATATTCTGAAAAGTAACCCTCTGCATCCCACTGCTGGCTTGCCTCTGATGCTAAGCAAGATGGGTCCCTGAATAGGAGATCAGATGCTGCTAGATGTGGTGTTTGAAGGCTAGAGGGGGGAATCTTTCCTAAAGTTCAAATCAAAATGCCCTAGGGCAGTGAAGGGGACATTGGTAAGTCATAAATGTGTGTCACTAACAATTTAAACTCAGGGCACTATTAAGAGTAGGGGTGTTGACCCTGTTGCCTGGCTAGAATACCAATCTGACCCACTTATCCAAATGGCCACATAATCACCACCAGCATCCATGTGGCATATTGATTTCCCCTTCTCCCACTTTAAAAACAATTTATAAGTTATGAAGTTACTGTTTCTAATTAATAATTGGAATGGAATCTAAATGTATGTAAATGGAATGTACAGTGGGGGAAAAAAGTATTTAGTCAGCCTAAATACTTTTTTGCCCCACTGTATACCCTTTGTTAACAATGACAGAGGTCAATTGTTTTCTGTAAGTCTTCACAAGGTTTTCATACACTGTTGCTGGTATTTTTGCCCATTCCTCCATGCAGATCTACTCTAGAGCAGTGATGTTTTGGGGCTGCCACTGGGCAACACAGACTTTCAACTCCTTCCAAAGATATTCTATGGGGTTGAGATCTGGTGACTGGCTAAGCCACTCCAGGACCTTGAAGTGCTTCTTATGAAGCCACTCCTTCATTGCCCGGGTGGTGTGTTTGGGATCATTGTCATACTGAAACCTAGCCACGTTTCATGTTCAATGTCTTTGCTGATGGATGGAGGTTTTCACACAAAATCTCATGATACATGGCCCCATTCATTCTTTCCTTTACACGGATCAGTCGTCCTGGTCCCTTTGCAGAAAAACAGCCCCAAAGCATGATGTTTCCTCCCCCATGCTTCACAGTAGGTATGGTGTTCTTTGGATGCAACTCAGCATTCTTTCTCCTCCAAACACGACGAGTTGAGTTTTTACCAAAAAGTTCTATTTTGCTTTCATCTGACCATATGACATTCTGCCAATCCTCTTCTGGATAATCCAAATGCTCTCTAGCAAACCTCAGATGGGCCTGGACATGTACTGGCTTAAGCAGGGGGACACATCTGGCACTGCAGGATTTGAGTCCCTGGCGGCGTAGTGTGTTACTGATGGTAGCCTTGGTTACTTTGGTCCCAGCTCTCTGCAGATCCCTCCGTGTGGTTCAGGGATTTTTGCTCACCGTTCTTGTGATCATTTTGACCCCATGGGGTGAGATCCTGCGTGGAGCCCCGGATCGAGGGAGATAAGCAGTGGTCTTGTATGTCTTTCATTTTCTTATAATTGCTCCCACAGTTGATTTCTTCACACCAAGCTGCTTACCTATTGCAGATTCAGTCTTCCCAGCCTGGTGCAGGTCTCCAATTTTGTTTCTGGTGTCCTTTGACAGCTCTTTGGTCTTGGCCATAGTGGAGTTTGGAGTGTGACTGTTTGAGATTGTGGAAAGGTGTCTTTTATTCTGATAACAAGTTCGAACAGTTGCCATTAATACAGGTGCCATTAATACAGGTAACGAGTGGAGGACAGAGGAGCCTCTTAAAGAAGTTGTTACAGATCTGTGAGAGTCAGAAATCTTGCTTGTTTGTAGGTGACCAAATACTTATTTTACCGAGGAATTTACCAATAAATCCATTAAAAATCCTACAATGTGATTTTCTGGATTTTCCTTTCTCATTTTGTCTCTCATAGCTGAAGTGTACCTATGATGAAAATTACAGGCATCTCTCATCTTTTTAAGTGGGAGAACTTGCACAATTGGTGGCTGACTAAATACCTTTTTGCCCCACTGTAAATGTAAAAAAAGAAACAAACCCTAATACTATTTAAATAACCTAACCTTCAGTCTAAACGTAATCTATCCGTAACTCCTAATCCTGACCCATAATGACTAAACCCAAATTCTAAGACAGAAATCAAATTAGTCCTAGTGGGAACTGGCCAAAATACCTTATCGCAACAGTTTTGTAAGGATTTCTTTGTGGGACATCCTCACACAAGTTCAAAAATATATGTTAATGGTAACAGATAAGTGTTCCTATTCAAAATGATATTGTCCCTAACACTACGTTACCCTAACCTAACCTTTTACCTTAACCCCATATCCTAATAAAAAACTTGTCCCCCATTGTAACCTTCACCCTAAACCAAATAAGCTGAAAACAGCCTTTATGTCATAGTAAGGGGCAAAATGTCCCCACAAGTTCAGCTTTTCCTTATTTTACTATCCTTGTGGGGATTTTTGGACCCCACGAGGATAGCAAATAATGGACACACAAACATACACAACTGTCCTTCACCTCCCTCTGACTTTGACATACAGTACATTTGACTACAACAGCCGATATGACAATTCCACAAAGACTTGTTCAGCACAGATGACTCAACAACACCACAGTGCCAGGCAATACGTCCGAGTCAATCCAGTTATGTCAGTGTAAACTGTCACCTGATGGGCTTTGTCCGTGTTAGAAGTGACGGGATGCAGCAGCAAGCTAGCGGTGTGATTTAGTGAAAGCGCTGCAGAATCAGGAAACAGGTCCCAATGAGTGATGTCAATGCTGGCCATGGTTTGTGGCCAAAAGGCTGAACGAACAGAATATGTAACAGTAAAAAAACTGAGCGATGGAAAGGATTAAACTGTAAGATTGGCGGATATGTCTATCCATGCATACTAGAATGGGTGGGTCATTTAATGACCTATGTCTAAATAGGTGAATGATAGGCCTTTTGTTCTGTCCCTCTGTGTGTTTGTTTACTTGATTGTCTGCCAGCTTCCTGTCCGTGTGTTTGTCTGTGTCTGCTTTGTCTGTCTGTCTGCCTGTAACTGACTGCATGCTTATCTTTTCTCGTCTTCCTGTCTGTCTACCTGAATGTGTCCAACATTGTGACTGATAAATTTACAATTCTAGTCTAGCTGACTGACAGTCTCAACAGACAAGTCACATCAATCTCCCAGGCCTCAAAAACACTCTTGATGAATAACTGTTGGTTGGCAAAGGTTATGGAATTAAACGGTGTGACTTGGTAACTTCTTAGCATATTTCAAAGCTTTTAGCGGCCAGCACTTGATTGGTGATGAGGGATTTTCTCAACCTATGATCTGTCTATTCCTTTTTATACGTCTTTATTTCGATTCTTTTCAAAATCACACTTACTTGTCTCCAAACAACAGAGCACATTCTATATTCATTGGTGAATACACATCTTTTGAACACAGTATTAATAAATGAATGCATAGGAAGGTTCATAGTTAAGCATCAAAGCTTTGTGGAGACACATTTCAACATTAAAGCATTTTGGGATAATTGCACAGAATAAGTGCTGGTTGGAGAATGCTCTATTGAATGATAATTGAGCTGACTCCTGAAATGTGTGTGTGTGTGTGTATGGGCAAACATGCCCATTTGTGTGTAATAGAATATGTAAGGTTCTGTTGCTGGGCATAGGCTATTTTTGGCCATACTGTGCTGCCCTTGTAGGAAGGCCGGCTATTTGCCCAGTTACCAGGGCAGCAGATGGATCAAAGAGAGAAGCAAAGAAATACAAGTCTCGATTAACACAATGCTTTATTTTTTCTGTCTGCTCTCTCTCACACACAAAGATGTTTTTCGTTTTCTCTTTCAGCACCCCCTTCTCTTATTGACAAGGTATCAAAAATGGATAAAATATTTTGTCAGGCACTAGATTTGAAAACCCACGCTTTGAATTCAGAGTAACCATCTTAACAGGTTTGAGAAAGTCTTAAAGAAAAGGCAAAGAAATGCTTGATAAATATGTGTATCAGCCATATACTATTTTGTCTGTCTGAAGGATTGAACAATTTGACAGAGTTAGTGGCTTAAACGTCCATCCAAAATCCCAAGCCATAACAGCCCAGCAAACTGCCAGCTGTTTTACTTTAATAGCGCTCATTGAGCACACCAGTGTTTCTCAACCCTGCTCCTGGGCACCCCACTGCCCTGCATGTTTCAGATCTCTCCCTGCTCTGTCACAACTGATGATTTTCAAGTCCTTCATGAGCTACATCAAGTATGTTAGGGCAGGGAGAGATCTAAAACATGTAGGCGGGGGGTGTCCAGGAGCAGGGTTGAGAAACACTGTCCTACACAAATGCTCTACGTTCTCCCACCTGAACAAACGCCTAAGCTTGAAGTCTCTTCATGGATATACTCTCTCTCTTTCACTTACACACACATAACTATACACACACTACCTATGCATTCTCACTTTGTTGAGGAAATGGGACTCTAGACAAAAGCAGTGGACATAAAGAGTACATAGTCATTGGAATTAACATTTGACATGAGAGCGTGTCCAGCTATGGTTCTATCTCAACCAAATGTGATCCACATGGTGAAAGTTTGTGTTAGTTTCAGCTTTTCCTAAATTGGTAATAAGTACTGATTCAAACCACAGACTTGCCAGTGGTTTTCTGAGGAGAGCATCCTGGAAGCCTTTTCAAATGCAACATTGTAATGAAAAAAACATTCTAGCTCACAGTTAATCACTGACTAATGAGAAAAAAAAATTAACAACAGTGTTCAATAAAACAGTGATTAAACACATTCACACGCTACTGCATAATTGGTACTTGTTTGGCAATAGTGTTGCAAAATGCTGGTAACTTTCACACATTTCTCTGAGACTTTCAGGATAGTTACTCAAGTTTTCTAAATGGAAAACACTGAGCTTGTGTAATCTCAATCATGATATTTATAAACAAAAATGGATCCTAGAACTGAACTAAGACCCTCACAAGTACATTGCATCCTTACTTCATAATCAAAAAAATCAACATTGATCCTAGGTCAGCAATCATAGATCAATTTATATTTACATTCACTGAGCACATTGTGGACACATTTGTGTCCACAACACGAGTGTGATAAGATGCAAAGCACAGCTTGGAAAAAAAGTCAAAGTGAAACACTGCCACGGAAAGAGAAAATCAAAGTGTTTGAGAGCAATAAAATATTTACAAGTATACCATAGGATTCTGGTGCCTGGAGTGCATGGGAAAATAAATAAAAATGCTCCGCTTGAGGAACAGAAATTTCTTGTGGAAGGTTAATGCAATAACCAGTCATTACATTGTATGCGACACAGATTGTCATACTATGAATAAAAGGACATAAAAACATACAATTATCTTGTTGACGCTTTAATTTTCAGCACCACTGACTCATCGCATTATAACATTGCTTTTACCTCATGATTATCAACTAAGCTGAGCAGTACTATATTGCGTTGGCCTGGTTAAACATCTACAATAGCTGCTTTACCTGTGCTGGAAATGACTGACAATAATATACTCCTGGTACAGTGATTCAGGACGGTCAAATAATATGAATAGGTAAGACATTTAAGTTACTATTTCAGCACCAAATGTTTCCAACATTCTCTCTATCTGTAAAAATCATCAAAAGCCCCAAAACATGCCCAAATATCATCTGCATCAACTTTCTAGACTTAAATATGCCCAACTGTCAAAGGTTTGCTTCGTCTCTCCTCCCTTTCCACCCTTTTTGCTGTCTATCTTTCTTTCCCTCTCTGGTTTTGTTAGAGGTCACAGAGTTACCTTGTTTGTGGCTCTCTTCGCTTCACTCAGCCATTGGATCCTCCTCGTTTTCAGACCTCCATCGATCAGTTCCCACTCTCCCCTCAAGGACGCAAACCCAAACCCTTATGCTATCTTTATTTCTCTCCTTCCCCCCTATCTCTCCTTCACCCTCTTCTCATCGCCAAGCTCCCATCATCTCTCTCTCTCTCTACATGACTCCACCACCCACCCAAACCTTTCTCTGGTCATTCAACAGCATAAGCATGCACGCACTGTACAAATACACAGACACACATAGTTCTCAAGGTTGCAGGGCCAAGCCATGAATAAATAATGTGTTTTGTAAAGGGTTTGAAGAGGCATCACTTTCAGAAAAACCATTTACCCTCCTATTGTGTTACTGAAGGGACTTGTAGAGGGGAATGGAGCAGGCGATGAAAACACTCACAAGAAACACTATAGGAGTGTCGAGGAGCGAGGCCTGTAGCTCGTGTTAACTGTAAGCACTGCCCTGGCAGTCAGACCAGTACAATGTCATGCACATCGCCACCTCTTTGACCTCAGCCATATTCCTACTCTCTCATTCTTTCTGATTTGAGAGCCTTTCACTCTTATGAGTCACCACTTGTTCATGTTCAAATTCAAGATTTTTATCACACTTGCATAGCAAACAAACTGAAATCCATGAACATTAAACAATTTACGGGTAAGAGATAACATATATATTTCTTTTTTATTTGTAATGTATAAATATCAAATAATCATCTCAAATTGTCAAAGCTCCACTTAGTTACAGCAGTAATCTTGTAGACTGTATCAGCATAACAAACATTCCATTGTAGGTCCTTTTGTGCAGTTACTCCTAAAGATTTTACAAAGGAACACTAGTCTATGGCAGGGAGCTGAATTTTAGCCAGGAGAGATACTGTACCACTGGACCTCAGTTCCGCACAGCTGTATGATCTTGACTCTAACTGGTTCATCAGTTATCATAAGGATAAGATAAATCATTGTGATGCTGGAAGCTTGGAATATAACCCCCTGGACTGCACTGAAATGATATAGAGGTAAGTCTGAAATGCCAGATAGGAAGAGTATCCAAAACTATCTGCTGTCGCATGTGGAATACTAATCATGTAAAATCATGTGATTTTCCATATGTGAAATTCATTTTTCCATAGCAGAACAGGCTGAGAGTGAAAAGTTAGATATTTCTGCTCCTCTTCCAAACTGTCCTGACTATGCTGGATATTATTTCATCCTTTATCCAGGTGACAGCAAAGCTCTGCAACATTCCACAGCTGTAGGTTTTGGAATATCTGCCATAGCTTGTTAATTGACCTATGGTGGGTGTTCGGGGAAAAGTATGATTACTGACTTCTTTCCACTGGGAAAATAGCACCAAGAAATGTCTTGTGGAATGTTACTTATTCTAATACAAGCAAGAAGTGAGTGGGAGATTCATTATAACATGTTGGAAGGCATCAGTGCCTCTCCGTGTAAAACAATGCTAAATAGCACATGGGCATATTTGCAGAGAGATGCACGGTTTGACAGCCAATTCAGGCAGAGCCTCTGCATTAACTTCAGTATTACAATGTTTTGAAGCATTGAGCCCAGGCTAATGCAGACATAACCTGATGAATCTTCTAGGGGTCGACCAATTAGTCCTTTGGCTGATTAATCGGCACCAACATGTTTTACAAACTATTGCAATCGGCAGAACTTGGCTCTCACAGTGGCCGATATCTGCGCAGCCTCTACTGGTTACTTGGAAAACGTGGGCTTAACCTTGCAGTCCCGGGGTAAACGTTGAATCAGCTGATTGTACAGCAAGGCTGACAAGTGGCATTTAAGTAGTATTGGTTTTCAGTTTATTTCTCCCCTCAGTTATCTTTCGAATATATAACACAACACAGTCAGCTCCTTGTTCACGATACAAGACAGGGAGGAAAATATACCATTCAACCATTACTTTACTTAGCAATGTAGCGTTTTCTCTTCCAAATACCCCAGCCATGTAATTATCCATTCATGAAATTAAATCGCACACTTTAGGGTCGTCCTTACCACAGGAACATGCACAAATATTAATAGTTGGTTATAGTGACATTACAATGTAAGGGCTCGCACAACAGAAGGAATTATTCCTGGCCTGAGATAAACTACAGATCAGCATCACCCATTGTAGAACTTAATTATTTCCAATGATATAATCCACCAAATCACAGTACATGTTCCGCTATCAACATATAGGCTACAATGACGGGAAAAAAAGGCTACAAGGAAATAGCTAAATATATTTTAAAAAATTGGCTACAAGAAAATAGCAAAAGATATATACATAGCTCAGAGTTTAAGTTAGCCGGCAAATGCTGGCTTTTCACCGGTATCACGTCTTGCTGTATTCCGGCAGATGAAAATATCAACTGCCAAAAGTTTTGGTGCGAAATATACCAAATAAAACGATTATAGCATATTAAATAGTTGGGTATTGTGTGACCTATATGATCTGTTGCTAAGAAAACAGCGACCCTCTGCGGTTTCCGTAAGACTAGTGTTTGGCCATGTGACTAAGCATGGCACGAGATTCAAAAGCTGAACACACCAGCAGCAACTCCAGCATACATGTTTAATATGCAAAGGGAAAACATTTATATTAGGGCTGTCAAAGTTGACGCGTACGATTAAAAGGAAATACTTAACGAGGTACATTTTTTGTTTGCCGTTAACGCATTTCAGATTTTTGAGCCTCAGTGCCATCCAGTAAGACCTTGACTTTAGTGGGAGCGGACAGGATCGCGTGACTACTGCATCACGCATTAATTGTTTACCAGTAACTTTATTGGCGGGTGACTTGACCTGAAGGCTTCAGAGGCATTTTCCAATACATCATTGCAGAGTTTGCATTCATGTCAGATCTTGTTTACTCGGCACTCTTTTAACGACAATGGCCTAAAAACATGATAGTAAGCTACACCTGCGTTTGTGCAATTGATGTGAGGAAATGGGAATACCTCTCTTTGCGTCCTGCACCCCAGTCTCACTACAAAAATACATCAAACGAGAATGCTAACCATGGCTCCCCTAACCCTGTTGCATGAATCCCCCTGCTTACACTTTGCTTGTAGCATGGTAAATTGTCATTATTTCATGATTTTGCCTATCTGAGCTAAGCATTAATGTTTCCACCAAAGCATATTCTCACAGAGAAATTAGCAAACAACTGTGCTCTGCATGATTTACAGATGTACCCTGATTTAATGTATGTATATAACATCTCTAGCCACCATGACTACCTGATGCCATTACCTATTCAAGCAGCCTATCTCATGCATTTGGCAAAATTAATAGAGATACTTCATCAAGTATTTGGTTGTGACTAACAACTTTCAGGAAGGAAATCTAATTTTTACATTCACCTGCACCCGATTCTAATCACATTTCAGCCTATACATCAAAGGACAATACCTTGACCAGCTTAGGTGTGATTCATGTAGTTACATGCCTGCACACCAAGTAACTGTCCAGACAAGAGGGGCTGATACGTGTTTTATACAGTAGCCTAACGTAACAGATATTGTCCAAGGTGCGTTTATCAAGAAAACTATATGAGATGAGATTCTGTTTAGATTTACATGGGCTACATTTAGATGCAGCCAGTTATTGTGGTAAATTATGGACTGACGTACGTACAGTGGATACAACATGTTTACACACCCCTGTTAAAATGCCAGGTGTTTGTGATGTAAAAAAAATAGACAATAATAAATTATGTCAGAAATCTTTCCACCTTTAATGTGACCAATAACATGAACAATTCAATTGCAAAACAAACTGAAATCTTTAAATGGAGAACCATAAAAAATAGAAAACTCACAATAACCAGGTTGCATAAGTGTGCAGACCCTTAAACTAACACTTTGTTGAAGCACATTTTGATTTTATTACCATACTCAATCTTTTGGGAAGGAGGCTGTTAGCATGACACATCTTGACGTGGCAATATTTACCCACTGTTCTTTGCAAAAGCGCTCCAAATCTGTCAGATTGCGAGGGTCCCCTGTGCAAAGCCCTCTTCAGATCCCCCCACAGATGTTCAATTGGATTCAGGTCTGGGTACTAGCTGGGCCATTCCAAAATTTCCTTTTTCTGGTGAAGCCATGTTTTTGTGAATTTGGACGTGTACTTTGGGTAATTATTGCTCAAAGGTGAACTTCCTTTTCATCTTCGTCTTTCTAAGAGAGACCTGGAGGTTATTTGCCAAAATTGCCTGGTATTTGGAACTGTTCATAATTCCCTCCACCTGACTAAGGCCCTGTTTCCAGCTGAAGAAAAACATCCCCAACACCATGCTTCACTGTGGGTATGTTGTTCTTTGGGTGATGAGCAGTGTTGTTGTTGCAACAAACATACCTTTTGGAATTATGTTCAAAAAATTCAACTTTGGTTTCATAAGACCATAACATATTTTCATTTTTGGGAGATTGTTTTTGCAAACTTCAGCTGGGCTTGGATGTTTTTCTTTGTAACAAAAGGCTTTCGTCTTGCCATCCTACCAGCCTATTCATATGAAGAAAACGGGACATTGTTGTCACATGTAGCACACAGCCAGTACTTGCCAGAAATTCCTGCAGCTCCTTTAATGCTGCTGTAGGTCTCTTGGAAGCCTCCTTGACCAGTTTCCTTCTCGTCTTTTCATTCTACTTGATGATGACTGTCTTTACTGTGTTCCATGGTATATTTATTGCTTTGGGAATTCTTTGGTACACTTCTACTGACTGATATCTTTAATCCATGTGTACCCTCTGATGTTTTGGAAGCTCACTGTGGACCATGGCCTTTGCTCTGAGATGCAACAAAAGAAATGTCAGTAAAATCCTACTTGGACAGTCAAATTTGATTTGTGATTAATCAGTCATTTTAAATAATGGCAGGTATTTAATGACTTCTATTTAACATGGGTTTGGAAGTGATTGGTAAATTCTGAACACAGCCACATCTAAGAGGGTGTGCAAGCTTATGCAACCAGGTAAGGTTTTTATTTAGAATTTTTCCCCCTCGAAGATCAGTTTTTTTCAATTGGATTGTTCACATTATACGTCACATTAAAAGTGGAAAAAGTTCTGAAATGATGTATATTTATCTAATTATTTACATCACAAAACCTGAAATTTCTAAATGTGGTGTGTAGACTTTTTATATCCACTGTATATTAAACTAAGTTAATGGCATTGACAACTTGCATTTATTTAATTCTAAGTCAAGCAATATCTATAGTTGCAATAAAACAAAGCATGTTTTTACAATAACTCACTGCTTTTTAAACAGAAAACTGTGTGTTTAATTTGAACACATTCTAAAATTGACTACAGAATATTATGCAAATATCTCTCATCTCTCATCTTCATCCACTTTTCCAGCAACGGTAAGCGGAGGTGGCATCTCCAGCAAGGGACCCAAAACGTCCCTTTCCCAAGCCACATTTGCCAGCTCTGACTGGGGGATCCCGAGGCGTTCCCAGGCCAGTGTCCAAATATAATCTCTCCACCTAGTCCTGGGCTAAGCCCGAGATCTTCCCCCAGCTGGAAGTGCCTGGAACACCTCCCTTGAGGTGGGTCGGGCATCCTTACCAGATGCCCGACCCACCTCAATTGGCTCCTTTCGATGCAAAGACGCAGCGGCTCTTCTCAGAGTTCCTCACGAATGACTGACTGAGCTCCTCACCCTATCTCTAAGGGAGATGCCAGTAACCCTTCTGAGAAAACTCATTACAGCCTCTTGTACCCATGATCTAGTTATTTTGGTCATGCGATTTATCGCAATAAATTATTTTAATCGTTTGAAAGCACTAATTTATATCTATACATTTTAATGTGCATTATCTAATTAGGAAAATATGTTTTTGTATATTCCTATATATGTATATATTATATGAATATATGTATATATTTTATATTGCTTTGAAATAGTTATAGGGTGTCACGGTCCCGGCGTGCTGGAGCTGTTCCGTTTCCTTGTTTTCTGTTTGTCTGTGAGTTGTCTTGTCCTGGTTTCAGTTGATCAGTGTATTTGGTTCACCTGTGTTTTGCCCCCACCTGTTTCTGTTTTCCTCGTTAGTCTGTGTATTTAGTTCAGTCAGTTTCTCCCTGCCTTCGTTGGGTCAATGTCAATGTCAGATGTCAATGTCTGATGTCCGCCTGCTCCTGCTTGCCTGGTTTCAGTTTGTTCCGTTTTGTTGTAGTTGGTTTTGTTTTACTTTGAGTTAAATTAAAGTCTTCCCCTGCACCCCTGTATTTGCCTCCATCTCCTTTTTTGGATTCCCTGTGCCCTCGTGACATTGGGATTGATTAGAGTTATTACAAATATTTGTTTTACAAATGTCATTTACAAAATCGTCAAGTGAGCTGTAGTGACCATCATATAATGCATGTCTTGGTTTGGGTGGTCCCTTAACAAGAAAACATTGACAAACTATATAGGCAAATGGTCTTCCCTCTTTATATCCACCCACTTCACAAGTACTTGCCCCTTCTGACTCTTGGAGTGTGAACCAAGGGAATCAAGCCATTCTTGACTTGATAAACACTTTTCTCTGTTCGAGACGCTTTTCCCTAAATGTGGGAAAGAATGAGAGAGAAGTGGAGAAATGATTGGATTCCTTTCTGTTTTGTATGGATTACTGAGCAACCCCGTTTTCAATCCAATCTTCCTAGGCGAAGGTAAACAATCAGTCTTGATAAAGGATTGGATAAATCCTCAATCAGAGCTATTCTCTGCAAAACACCACATTGTCTGGGCTCACATGGCTAAATTGGATCTTCTAAGACAACGAGGGATGGAGTGGAGAGGGGAGTAACAACAAGATGGTGCTGTCGGCTCCCTTCCTAATTTCGGGAAGAATCGGTGTGCCCTTTCCAAATGGCTGGAGACCATTATTGGCATGTGCAATTCTGTATTTTCATGTTGAAGTAATTCAAGCAATCTACGAGAAGGCCTGTTAATGTTATGTACATGGACAAATTTGATTTCTGATGTTAACTGCAAATAGCTTCAGGGCTGCTGACGTTCCTGGTTTGTTAAACATCTTCAAACAGACTCATTGAGATCCAAGAAACAACATGGAAAACTAGGTCCAGGACATATACCTATACAATGGTCAATGCATGTTATAATATTTTTTTTGCAGAACTATGGTATATCTCTGTTCATCTAGATGACAAGCATAATGAGCAATGCAAATTGGCAAGAATCAGCTCTACTGATTGCCTCTGACGGCTCACAGGTCTAACTGAGGTGTCATTCTCACACACAGTAACCCATGTGACTTCCTGGTTGGATAAGGAGACAAAACAGAATGGCTTGGAGAAGATGCTCATGAGAAAGTTGCCTCAACATTCAACTCCTCTGAATTCGGTGTTGCAAAGGTACAGTGCTGTCGTTTAACTGGATATGACAAACTTGTGAAAAATGGGAGTACTTAAAAAAAATACATACTGTATGTATCTAACCAGGGTGCACAGTTTGCTGACGTGCAGAAGATGATGACGGGAGACAAAGAGAAATGGAGATGGATGTATGGAGACTAAGAGGAGAAGAGGGGTCGATTCGGGATCAGGTAACTCCAGATAGGCCCCAGAATGCCTATGCAGGGGAAACTCAGTAACCCCATTGGGACACAGCACAGACCAAATTCCCAACCAAATACCATGACATCATTAAGTCACAGGTTTCGACTGGTAGGGCGAATCAGACAAAGGTAATCGCTGCCTCATTGTAACTGGGAACTTTGTGTAAAATAAAGTATATTTTCTGGCATTTTCTCTTGATGAAAGATGGAGGAATGAGTTTTTGCTGAAAGAACAGTGGACCCTTTGGAACCCTTTCTGCAGCTGTACAAGTGCACGGGAGACAACGGCTTTGATGGGTGGGCTACCACCCATTTCAGAATGAATTCAACTTTATGTGTGCCAAATGGTATAGTGACACCCAAGTGCAATGGTTTATGCACTTGGGTGTGTGGGTTTGCTATTTTCCATATTTTGAGCGTAAAGTTGAGGCAGTTTGCAAGGCTTTAGTGGAGTGTCACCATGCTGCACTCGGGTCACCATGCTGCACTCGGGCCATTGCAAAAGGTCACCATGCTTCAGTCGGGCCATTGCAAAAACATTGACATTGAAAGAAATAATAATTGCATTATAAGCTCAACATCCTCCAGTTTTTTTGTAATCTGGCACACGCACCAATAACTAATCCTTTCGCGCGTGCTGTTGACAAGACATGAGATGAGCAATGATGTGATGCATGGCTGTCTGGTAGTGTTTCTGCTGGGCCGGGTAAGCGGAGCCGGCTCAGAAGACTGAATGTCTCTTACCGAGTGAGTGAGGTGAGTGTGTGAGTGAGGTGAGTGAGTGATTACCCCTTGTAAAAAAGCGTAGTGGTTAGAAAAGCAGACTTGTGAACTATAGGTCCCGAGTTCATATCTCGCAGGCAAAGCCAGGAGATATGCCCGTGGCAAAAGCAATACAGTTCATAGACGCTATGGTGGAAGTAAACTTAATAAGAAATGTTAGTCAGATGGAACGTGTAATGCCATGGTGCAGTGAAATGAAATAGCTTTGGCAGACCCGCTAGCAATTGCTCAATTCTTATGACTATTCCAGTAAGTTAGTAGATACCGGAAACACGTATTACTGTCTAATACGCTGTTATACGGTCAGTGACAAACGGCATAAATAGACAATATTTGTGGTGGAGGTAAACTTAGTAAGAAACGGTAGTCAGTTTAACTGTATCAATGTCATTCAAAAATGTTCTATTAAAATGGTTAGTGGCGAGAGGGTTTGTTCAGGATATACAGATGCCGGGTGTCAGTATAGACAAGAGACTATACTGACAGGAAGCAAATGTACAGCTCTGTGGTGTAGTGGTTAACACAGCCTTTCATGTGGGCGACCCAGGTTCAGAATCAGCTTTATTCGCTATGTATGTGTACACATACAAGGAATTTGACTCTGGATTATACAGACTCATGATGTGCTTACCCATAAAAGACTGAAAACAAAGGACACTCAATAGGAGTCACCGACTGCAATATACATTATATAGAAGTACACAAAATAAACCAGACAACAACATAGTGACAACAACATAAGACTGGTGAGAGGGTAGTGCAATGAGCAGGGTATAAAGGGTGCAGGAAATAAATATTACTGTGCGGGTATTATTATTTACAGGGAATAATTATTATTGTGCAGGTATTATTATTTACATAACGAAAGTGGATGTGATCTACAGTCCCCTCCAAAAGTATTAGAGCAGCAAGGAAAATTTGTTTGTTTATTTTGGTCACTGAAGACCAAGATTTGGGATTAAGATCAACAGATGAGTATGAGACAAGAGTTCAGAATTTCTGCATTCATTTCCTGGTATTCACATCTAGATGTGTTAAACAACTTAGGACATGTCAACGTTTGTATTAGACCACAGCATTTTTAGTACAGGTGTAATGTACATGAGGTATGTGGATATGATATACAGGTGCTGGTCATATAATTTGAATATCATCAAAAAGTTGATATATTTCAGTAATTCCATTCAAAAAGTGCAAATTTGCATAATGTATAGTCATTCCACACAGACTGATATATTCCAAGTGTTCATTCCTTTTAATTTTGATAATTATAACTGACAACTAATGAAAACCCCAAAATCAGTATCTCAGAAAATTAGAGTATTACTTAAGACCAATACAAAAAAAATATTTTTAGAAATGTTGGCCAACTGAAAATTATGAACATGACAGCACTCAATACTTAGTTGGGGCCCCTTTGGCCTGAATTACTGCAGCAATGCGGCGTGGCATGGAGTCGATCAATCTGTGGCACTGCTCAGATGTTATGAGCCCAGGTTGATCTGAAAGTCGCCTTCAGCTCTTCTGCATTGTTGGGTCTGGTGTATCGCATCTTCCTCTTCACAATACCCCATAGATTTTCTATAGGGTTAAGGTCAGGTGAGTTTGCTGGCCAATTAAGAACAGGGATACCATGGTCCTTAAACCAGGTACTGGTAGCTTTGGCATTGTGTGCAGGTGACAAGTCCTTTGGGAAAATGAAATCTGCATCTCTATGAAGTTGGTCAGCAGCAGGAAGCATGAAGTGCTCTAAAACTTCCTTGTAGACGGCTGCGTTGACCTTGGACCTCAGAAAACACAGTGGACCAACACCAGCAGATGAAACACCAGCCCAGGCGAAACGCTTCTGACGCTGTGTCTTGTTCAAGAGTGGCTTGACACAAGGAATGCGACAGCTGAAACCCATGTCTTGCATACGTCTGTGCGTGGTGGTTCTTAAAGCACTGACTCCAGCTGATTTGTTTCACAATCCTCTCCAGGGTGCGGTTATCCCTATTGCTTGTACACGTTTTTCTACCACATCTTTTCCTTCTCTTCACCTCTCGACAAATGTGCTTGGACACAGAGCTCTGTGAACAGCTGGCCTCTTTAGCAATGACCTTTTGTGTCTTGCCCTCCTTGTGCAAGGTGTCAATGGTTGTCTTTTGGACAGCTGTCAAGTCAGCAGTCTTCCTCATGATTGTGTAGCTTACAGAACAAGACTGAGAGACCATTTAAAGGCCTTTGCAGATGTTTTGAGTTAATTAGCTGATTAGAGTGTGGCACCAGGTGTCTTCAATATTCAAATTTTCTGAGGTACCGATTTTGAGGTTTTCATTAGTTGTCAGTTATAATCATCAAAATTATAAGGAATTAACACAAATATATCAGTCTGTGTGGAATAACTGTATACATTATACAAGTCTCACATTTTGAATGGAATTACTGAAGTAAATCAACTTTTTGATGATATTCTAATTATGTGACCAGCACCTGTGCACAGTATGAACAACACTGAATTGCGGGATGATATATATATATATATATATAAGTAGTAGACTCTCCTGTTGGTCAGGATGGTTGGGACAGAGTTACTGGGTGGTTACACAGGGATTGTGCCAGGCACTAAGTGACTGTAGTTGACTGTTCATCAGAGTGATGGCCTGTGGATAGAAACTGTTCCTGTGTCGTTTTGGCGTACAGTGCTCCGTAGTGCCTAACAGGGGGGACGGGCTGGAACAGGTTTTATCCAGGGTGTGATGGATCTGCTGTGATGTTTCCTGTCCTTAGACTGACTCTGGTTTTGTATAAGTCCTAAATGGAGGAGAGGTTGGCACCGATGATCTTTATGACTGTCCGTTGTAGTCTGTTCCTTTCCAGTTTCGTGGCAGATCCAAACCAAACAGTGATGGATGTGCAGAGAACAGACTGCATGATGGCTGTGTAAAAGTGGATCAGTAGCTCCTTGGACAGGTTAAGCTTCTTAAGCTGGCACAGGAAGTACATCCTCTGCTGGGCTTTATTAATGATGGCATCTGTGTCGGGCTCCGACTTTAGGTCCTGGGAGAAAGTGGATCCAAAAAACCTGAAGGATTCCACTACAGACACAGGGTTGTTGAGAATGGTTAATGGGGGCAGAGTCGGGGGGCTCCTCCTGAAGTCCAAAGTCTTCTCCACAGTTAAGCTCCAGGTTGTTCTGACTACACCAGAGGACTAGCTGTTTAACCATGTGTCTGTAGGCAGACTTGTCACAGTCTCGAATGAGGCAGATGACCCTAGTGACATCTGCGAACTTCAGTAGTTTGACAGATGGGTCTCTTGAGGTGCAGTCGTTTGTGTAGAGGGAGAAGAGCAGTGGGGAAAGCACGGAACCCTGGGAAGTGCCGGTACTGATTGTCCGGGTGTTGGATGTGGTGTTCCCGAGCCTCACCTGCTGAATCCTGTTTGTCAGGAAGTTTGTGATCCACTGACAGGTGGAGGCTGGCACAGTGAGCTGGATGAGCTTGGTATTGAGGATATCTGGGATGACTGTGTTGAACGTCGAGCTGAAGTCCACAAACAGGATCCTTGCATACATCCCTGGAGTCAAGGTGTTTCAGGACGTAGTGCAGTCCCATGTTGATAGCACCATCCAC
Organism: Esox niger; assembly: GCA_016801105.1. Lineage (NCBI taxonomy): Eukaryota > Metazoa > Chordata > Actinopteri > Esociformes > Esocidae > Esox > Esox niger. The sequence goes on along the minus strand of JACXGJ010000569.1, from coordinate 71,434 downwards.
TGACCTGTTAGCCCGGTAGGCAAACTGCAAGGGGACTAGCAAGAGGCCTGTGATGTCCTTCATGTCTGCCAACACTAATCTTTCAAAGCATTTCATGATCACAGATGTGAGGGCGACAGGTCTGTAGTCATTCAATCCAGTGATGGAGGTTTTTTGGGGGACGGGGATAATTATGGAGCCTTTCAAACATGAGGGAACTTCACACAGCTGCAGAGATCTGTTGAAGATCTGTGTAAAACTGGGGACGGGTTGTTCAGCACAAACTTTCAGGCAGAATTGTGACACCATCTGGGCCAGGAGCCTTGGACTTCTGCCTCTGAAAGAGCTGCCGTGCACCCTCTTCACATACAGTGGGGCAAAAAAGTATTTAGTTAGCCACCAATTGTGCAAGTTCTCCCACTTGCCTGTAATTTTCATCATAGGTACACTTCAACTATGAGAGACAAAATGAGAAAAATAAATCCAGAGAATCGCATTGTAGGATTTTTTAATGAATTTATTGGTAAATTCCTCAGTAAAATAAGTATTTGGTCACCTACAAACAAGCAAGATTTCTGGCTCTCACAGACCTATAACTTCTTCTTTAAGAGGCTCCTCTGTCCTCTATTCATTACCTGTATTAATGGCACCTGTTTGAACTTGTTATCAGAATAAAAGACACCTGTCCACAACCTCAAACAGTCACACTCCAAACTCCACTATGGCCAAGACCAAAGAGCTGTCAAAGGAAACAAAATTCTAGACGTGCACCAGGCTGGGAAGACTGAATCTGCAATAGGTAAGCAGATTGGTGTGAAGAAATCAACTGTGGGAGCATCTATATGAAAATGAAAGACATACAGTGTTAGCATATGGAAGAATAGACTATGGTGACTAATAGGCTGGCGAATGTGAGTAATGTAGTTGAACCTCTCCAGATGGAGGCTTGATTGGGGGGGCACCATGTCAGTGTAGGGTACTGTAAACAATCCTTTGATCACCCTTTTACACTGCTAATAGAATTTACAAATAAAATTCACTGAATCATTTGCTGGAATGTTTATAATTGAACAAAGGCTACATATCCTTGGATCAAAAAATTGTATTTATATATGTTTATTCATTCTTTGAAATGTATTGTGATCATCAAGCATCCGTACTTTAGGCTAGTGTACAGAATCATTGAATTGTTTAAGTGTTGTGTTAATTTTGTACATTTGCAGGGCCTAATAAACTTTCTTAGAAATAATCGTTCCTCGTATACATTTTTTAATCTTTTTTATATAAGACCTTCAATATAAACACATACTTTTATTTATCTAATTCATTAACCATTTAAAACAAACAAATTCTGTAATTCATAATTTTTTGACTATTCTATATAGTTTGACAACCACCTAGTAAATAAACTGATGCTATGGCTGGATGGTAATGCTGCGGAGGAGAATATGTATTGCTAATAGTCAACGATTCAAATGGTAATGACATGAAACTACCATCGGCTCTGACAGATACTGGGGTTCTGAAAGGCCTGGCAGTTCTAGTGTTAACACCTGTTTTTTTTTACCCTATATTCCTACTTAACCCTAAAAAAGCCCACGCCACTTAGCGTTGGTACGCAATTGGATTTAGTACCCAGATGCTAATCACCCCTCACTGAATGCATGACGTCACTGGATGAATGTGTCATACTCCCAGATTAATGAAAACGTAATAAGTCTATTACTGAAACATAATACAAATGATACAGGCTACATATCATGTGTTACTGTTTTTCAATAGGAGACTCAGCTTATTGTGTTGGCTAATTTATCAAATCTCATCTCATCTTCATCCGCTTATCCATTGACGGGTCGAGGGGGCAGTAGCTCCAGCAGGGGACCCCAAACTTCCCTTACCCGAGCTACATTTTCCAGCTCTGGCTGGGGGATCCCGAGGCATTCCCAGGACAATGTTGAAATATAATCTCTCCACCTAGTCCTGGGAACTACGCCGAGGTCTCCTCCCAGCCGGTCATGCCTGGTACACCTCCCTCGGGAGACGTCCTGGGGGCATCCTTACCAGATGCCTGAACCACCTCAACTGGCACCTTTCAATGCAAAGGAGCAGCGGCTCTACTCTGAGTTCCTCACGAATGACTGAGCTTTTCACCCTTCTCTAAGGGCGACGCCAGCCACCCTTCTGAGAAAACTCATTACAGCCACTTGTACCCGCAATCTAGTTCTTTCGGTCATGACCCAACCTTCATGACCATAGGTGAGGGTAGAAACGAAAATGTACAGGTATATCGAGAGTTTTGCCAACCGGCTCAGCTCTCTTTTCGTCACAATGGTGCAGTAAAGCGAATGCAATACTGCCGCCGCTGCTCCGATTCTCCGACCAATTTCCAGCTCAATTTTTCCCTCACTCGCGAACAAGACCCCGAGGTACTTGAACTCCTTTACTTGGGATAAAATCTTATTCCCTACCTGGAAGAGGCACTCCATCAGTTTCCTGCGAGAACCATGGCCTCAGATTGAGAGGTACAAATCCTCATCCCAAACGCTTCGCACTCGGCTGTGAAACAGTCCAGTGAGTGCTGGAGGTCACAGACCGATGATGCAATGAGGACCACATAATCTGCAAAAAGTAGCAATGAGATCCCCAGCCCACCTAACTGTAAACCATCCCTGGAAGGCCAACCCCCACCTGGAACGAGTCCGACTTACTACCTAGAACTCGAACACAGCTCTCTCAAACAGGGATTGGATAGCCCTAAGAAGGGACCTCCTCACCCCATACTCCTGCTGCACCTCCAACAGTATCTCCCGGGGGGACCCGGACTCCTCCCACACCCACTGTTTTGCCTCTTTCACGGCAGAGGTCGCAGCCCTTCGGGTCCCCCGGTACTCTGCGACTGCCTCCGGAGTCCTCTGGGATAACATATCCCGGAAGGTCTCCTTCTTCAGTCGGACGGCTTCCCTGACCACCGGTGTCCACCAAGCTGCACGAGTCTTTCCCCATCCCCTGACCCAACTCACTACCAGATGGTGATCGGTTGACAGCTCCGCCCCTCTCTTTACCCGAGTGTCCAAAACATGCGGCCTCAGATCCGATGACACAATCACAAAATCGATCATCGACCATCAGCCTAGGGTGCTCTGGTACCACGTACACTTATGGGCATCCTTATCTTCGAACATGGTGTTCGTTATAGATAATCCATGTCTAGCACAGAACACTAACAACAAACAACCACTCGAGTTCAGATCAGGGTGGCCGTTCCTCCCTATCATGCCTTTCCAGGTGCCTCCATCATTGCCCACATGCGCGTTGAAGTCCCCCAGCAGAATAATGGAGTCCCCTACTGGAGACGTCTTTTTCTAATAGCTCCTCTCGGTTTTTCAATAACTTATTAATGTCACCTATAGAAAAATATTATATGCCAGTTATCTATGAGACTAGAGCTATGCATTGGCGTTGAAATCATCTCAGACCTTTTTCTATGTATTCTTTATTAATCACTTTATTATGACAAGACCTTCAATACAAACACATTCCTGTATTTTTCAAATTCATTAACCATTCAAAGCAGATACATTTTGTAATTCATTATTTTTTCGACTTCGATATAGTTTGATGATGACCTAATAGATGAACTGATGTTCTGAATGGATGGAGATTCTGCGGAGGAGACTGGCGGTTATAGGAGGTAAAAAAGGCCTGGCGGTTCTAGTGTTAATGGAAAAGTATAGAGTACTTGTGTTTAAACGAGGAATGCCTGGGTTGCTGAAATTGTCGTAAATATGGGAGAGCAGATCTGGTCTATGTTTATTTGTTTGTGGCACACATCTTTGAATGGTAACAGTGGGTCATTGGGTCATCTGTTACTCTGTTAATACCATCAGTGTATCAGTTCATTGTTCTAGAGGTATGTAGCCCATCTGGGTTGAAAAGGTTGCTTACAGTGTCCCTTGTCTCCTGGGGGAAGGAGTCTGCCCTTTGAGTAAAACCTAGAAATTTGTAGAACAATGGGGAACAGGTGTGGTTGATCTAAGTCAGCTGTGCAGTAACTCACCACACCCTTTACTGTATAAGTACTGATAGTTCCCCTATGCTTCTTTAGCGATTTTGTAACTGTTAATTTGATTACTCTCTTTTTGCATATGTTACTAAGCTCGTTACTTAACCATTTAGACCCCAATAGAATTCTAGAATGCTGCTGTACATTACTGAGAATTCTAAAAAAAGTGAAATCACAATTTCTTTCACACACAAAAAACAGATATATTAAAAAAAGCTAAGACAAAATAAAATTACAAGTTAACTTTGTTTTAAAGAGGACATCATCTTTAATTTGACACCACATCCATTTTCTTTCAATTTGTTGACCGCTCACTTTTCCTACTCTTCTCCCTCTGTGAGGGCAGAACCCATTTGCCACTGCACAACTTCTCTAATAACCTGATACACTAACCAGATAGTAAACTTACTTCAACAAGTAGTTGTGGTTGTTTCTATGTGACGGATTGGTAGAAACAAGAATACACATCTAAGTTTGCATAACAAAAAACTGACCATTTTTGCATGAGATTGAGCAAGCAATTATTCGAGTTGGTGCAACTGACGTGATCATGAAGCATAAGGCACACACATCTCAAGACATTGAAAGTACGTGTCGGCAGAAGCAGATGATCAAGTGACGACGTCGTCAACAAAGCACAACATTACTGTCTCCAGTCTTGGGTAGCTAATGAAAGTGACAGTTCGTCTCCTTACAAGTGAAACATTTAAGGCCAGACAACTTTTCTATAGTCTGACATAAGAACTGAACCATCCAATTAGTTTTCTAGTTAGCTATTGCAGATTGCATATATTAATGAAATTGGAACAAACGCGATTAAACATTCAACTAGTTAGCTGACTACACAGCTAAATATTGCAAAGACTTCAATTACAAGACCGAGCAAGCAACCATTCGAGCTCCACACCTGATGCGCTCGCCTATCAAGTTATCATGACAGGATTACTTTTGCCATCTAAAAGATATTTCCAACATTTCACAGCATAATATATAGACAACATCAAACATACAGTATATCCGCAGTATATTTGTTACTCACCAAGACATCATCATCACTTTCAAAAGCTTCATATCACTTTCAAAAGCTTCTTATCACTTCGTATCACCTAACAAAACAGAAACAGCCTCTTCTGATGTAAAAAGTCATAGTCGCTTTGCTGCTAGCACTTTGAGTAAAGAAATTATAAAATAAAAAAAATTGTCAAGTTACAAGATACCCCTTTTCTGGTTTATTATTAATGACAACATACAAGGGAATTAAGTAACATGTCTTTATTGGGTACATTTTGTGATATTTACACAAATATTATTGTTAAAGAACACAGATGTCTGAGGCCACGAAGGGAATTTAAAAGAATGTTGTCGACGGATGCTATGTGAAGTTTACAAAATATTTAAATGAATAAACTGACAAATCCCACAGGTGCCAAATAAATGTAACTTAGAGAAATGCAGGAGTGGGAGGGCAGTGATGCATTAACAACTAAAGAATCATTATGGAATATGTGCACATAAAATCAGAAAGGAACTAAGTGGGTAGCTTAGTTGTAGCTAAGGATTATATTTTCGTTTTGTCTATTATATTTCAGGGTACTTTTGTTTGATGCCTGAATGCCCTAGCCTGACTTTTACAAAACGTTTCCGTTTTGATCGTATATATTAAACAGTAGACCTATAGAATACATTCTATATATTATTACATGTGGTAGTAGTTGTATTATATGTTAATTATATTATTATGTGAAAACGACTATCAGAGAATGTTTCAACTCATTAAGCGTTGTAGGCCTACTTTTAAGATTGCCCCAGCTGCTTTCTTGGATCGAAGATTTTGAATTGGTTGGATGATCGGGGATGATATGGTGCGTATCCACTTTAGAGACATGCGACGGCTAATACTTTAAAGAGTTGCAATGATCCTCGGTGGACAAAAGGAGAGATAGAGACATATAGTAATGAGAAGAAATGCATCATGATCTTCACAGTACACTGTATTTTTTTTATTTTTTTTACAGTAAATTCCTGGCAGCTGGGACGCCAGAAAAAGACAGTTAAAAACAGATTTATATTGTAAAACAAAATACATTGTTCATCTATAAGAATACAGACATTTACTTTAAACAATGTATATTCGTGTAATTTAACAGCAAGAACCAATTTTCTCACAAAAATATTACCTTGTTGCTGTCTTTCAAGTTAATTGTATTTTACATTAGTCATTACATACCAGGCCATGTCTACCAAGCACAAGGTTAGCAGAAGTATGCAAGAGCACTGCTTTTTCATAAATCACAAAATAGATTTTAAAGCAGTGAGAAAACTAAACAGAATCGTCTTCATTTCTATGGTTGGCACACAAAAACGACCGTAATCCCACAAACCATTCCAATGTTTAACACTACATAAATAGCAAGATGGCACAAAACAAAGCTCAGTCACCTTCTTATCAATTACAACAAACACAAACATAAACAAAATGAAATACCGCAAAGCGTGCTGTGATATGGATAATGCTCCTTATTTATATAGTTTCTTTTTGTAAACAGTGACTCAAAGTCTGTGGAAAAATAAAAAATTATTGTGTTTACTCAAAACAGAATTTCCCATTTATTTTACAGGACTAATATTAAATGAAGATTTTATGTCTTATTTAAAAAAGATTGTTACTGTCATTGTGAAATGACAGCCTTGGTTTTTTGTAAAAGCACTTAGAAACAACTGCTGATGTAAAATGGCTTAATAAATACATCTGACTGATTGAAATACAGAAAATTTCATAAATGTTTTACAGTGTAGCATGAAGTCACAGACTCTGGCCAAACTCATGTTTCTATAAGTGAATTCCAAGACACTTAGCATAATTTAATTTAAAGTCAATGTTATATTTTTGTTTCATAGCCAATATGTACAATGTATAGATTAGTTAAATGCTGAGCGATAATAATATTTCAAAGCATGTGATTTGCAATTTCTTTATATAGCCCATTGATATAATATATTTTTTCTTCTTTATTGGCTGCAGTCTGACAAGCCTTTATTCATTTAAATTTAATGGAATTCCAATCAAGTACATTTACTATTTTATACACTATCGGCAAAATGTTTTAAAAAAATGCTGACCACCTGATTTTCTCCGCAGGCAACTGCGTTTTGCAAATGTCTGACTATTTCATTGTTGTATAAAATTTAGAATAAGCTAGTTATATAGTATATTATAATAATAATAATAATAATAATAATATATATATATATTTATTTTTTATGTATAGTCCTGTGTATTATTTTGGTTGAAATAAATAGACTTGATTGTTATTATTCTAAATACTTCTAAATAAAATTCGAATATAAAACTGACAAAAAATGACAATATACCATGTAGTTTTTATAACATGCCCTCCTTCACACGTGTGTCATAGTATTACACATAACATGCCCTCCCTCAGTCATAGTATTACAATTTGGCCATTGTGAAAGTAGCTCAAATCCTTATGCTTGCCCATTATTCCATTACATCAACTTGTTCACAGAATGTTCACTTGCTGCCTAATATATCCCACCCACTGACGCGTTCCATTATAATGAGATTCAGTGTTATTCACTTCACTTGTTGTGGTCATAATGTTTTGACTGATCGGTGTACCTCGATGCCAAAAGAGCAAGTGATCTTTGCTTCAGTCTTGTACTAACTTTTGTTCAACTACTAAATATCACTATAATCAATACAATTATAAAAATAGACGTATAGCCTTATTATGACAAAAATAATATTGCGCACAGATGAGAAATGCAAATAATCTGCTTAGCTAGCCAACTACATTATTTTATGTAGTTGTCTTTAACCCTAACCCTAATGTTGTTTAACACTGTTTTACACAGTCTCTTAACTAACTGTCTTTTTTGTGGGAGTTATTTTGTGAAGCTGTCAACCAAAAAAATAAATAATCGGGACAATTCACGCTGACCTGATGAGATGGTGGTTTCTTGTCTAGGGATGTTGCGTTACTGTCTTTGGTCCAAGTCTCTTTAATTGCTAATGGTCTGCTCACCGACCCTATAAACAGCAAGTTAAAATACTTTTACGTCACTTCAGTGAATAGGAATCTGACTTCTGGCAGGGAATTGTCAAATAATTAAAGACGATCAGATTGCAAGTCTTAATTTTTTTCTATGATTATGACGCATTACTTTTTGTCCAATTATCCATTTCAATTTAAATGTAAAATCTTGACATCCTCAGAGGTTTTAATTGGCAAATGTTCCTTTACAATGATCAACATGAAAGTGTCACTCTCCCTCCCACTAAAGATACAACTGTAATATATATTTTTTTTAATCCAGCAAGTCCAAATCATTATTTCCAATTTCTATATCAGCAAACTATATAAAATGTACATGGGGGTGCTAGATAAAATGTGTATTCTATCACTATGCTTGATGTACTGTTACATGATCACATTCATAAATTAGGTGAACGAATTAGGTGTCCTCATCTTCAGTATAATAATTGTTTTGCCCCTTTTTAAATCATAATGTTAACAGAAATTTCCCAAATGGCCCTTGGGAAAGTGTTTACATACCCTTGAATGTTTGACCTTGTTACAGACACACAAGGTGACACACACAGGTGAAAATGGCAATTAAAGGTGAATTTCCCACACCTGTGGCTTTTAAAATTGCAACTAGTGTCTGTATAAATAGTAAATGAGTTCGTTAGTTCTCTTGTGGATGCACTGAGCAGGCTAGATACTGAGCCATGGGGAGCAGAAAAAACTGTCAAAAGCTTGCGTAACAAGGCAAAGGAACTTTTTAAAGATGGTAAAGAATATAAAAAGATATCCAAAGCCTTGCATAAGCCAGTCAGTATTGTTCATTCACTCATTAAGAAGTGGAAAATTCAGGGACCTCCTGATACCAAGACAAGGTCAGGCAGACCAAGAAAGATTTCAGCCAAAACTACCAGAACAATTGTTCAGGATACATAGAAAACCCACAGGTAAATGCAGGCTGTTCTGGGAAAAGCCAGTGTGGTTGTTTCAAGGAGAAATTGACGATAGAAAAATTTGCTGCACGGTTGAGTTACCGGCGCTGCCCAGGTATCGGCGCATCCCAGTTTTGCTTGCTCTCTCAACTGCTCTTCCCCCTCCACACAAACAACTGCACCTCAAGTGACCCATCTGTCAAACTACTGAAGTTCGCAGACGACACTACGGTCATCGGCCTCATCCGCAACTGTAACGAATCTGCATACAGACAGGAGGATGAACAGCTAGTCCTCTGACGTGGTCAAAACCTCCTGAAGCTAAATATGCTCAAAACTGTGGATATGACTTTGGACATCAGGAGGAGCCTCCTGACTCTGCCCCCATCACCATTCTCAACAACCCTGTGTCTGTAGTGGAATCTTTCAGGTTTCTTGGATCCACTTTCTCCCAGGACCTAAAGTGGGAGCCCAACACAGATCCCACCATTAAAAAGGCCCAGCAGAGGATGTACTTCCTGTGCCAGCTTAAGAAGCTTAACCTGTCCAAGGAGATACGGATCCACTTTTACACAGCCATCATCCAGTCTGTTCTCTGCACATCCATCACTGTTTGGTTTGGATCTGTCACGAAACTGGAAAAGAACAGACTTACAACGGACAGTCATAAAAGATCATCTGTGCCAACCTCTCCTCCATTTAGGACTTATACAAAACCATAGTCAGTCTAAGGACAGGAAACATCACAGCAGATCCATCACACCCTGGATAAAACCTGTTCCAGCCCGTCCCCTCTGGTAGGCACTACAGAGCACTGTACGCCGAAACAAACAGACACAGGAACAGTTTCTATCCACAGGCCCTCACTCTGATGAATAGTCAACTTCAGTCACTTGCTGCCAGGCACAACCCCAGTATGACCCAAACATCCTGACCGACAGGAGAGCCTACGACTTATTTATATAATTTTTTGGTCACCCTGCAATTCAGGGTTGTTCATACTGTATATATACTGTATATATCTCATGTACATTACACCTGTACTAAAAAGTATTTATTCATTTCAGCATTGTTTGCACTGCTATATATATAGATCACATCCACTGTCATTATGTAAATAAAAATACCTGCGCAATAATGTTTTTTTCGAGCACTACTTTGCTCATTTCACTACTGTCTCACCAGTCTTACTATGTTGTAGTCTGTTTTGTGTATTTATATATACTGTATCTTGCAGTCGTTGACTCTTGTTGAGTGTCTTTTTGTTTTAGTTTTATGAGTAAGCACATCATGATTCTGTAAAATCCAGAGTCAAATTACTTGTATGTGTACATATACCTGGCGAATAAAGCTGATTCTGAATCTGAGTTGCCAGAAAGAAGCCAAAATTGCAAAAACATGTGTTTTGCCTGCTCACTCATGTTTTCTTTACAAATGGTACATATATTGCCAATTCTCCATGGGTATGCAAACTTTTGGGCACAATAGTTCGCTCTTATGCTTATTCACTTAACATAACAAGGGTATATATTTTCATACTTTCTGGTCCTGACCCACCTTGGGAATCAAACCCATAACTTTGCCAATGCACCATGTACTACTAACTGATAGGTACCTATGGTTAAAACTATAAAACTAGAAAGTTTGTGTCATGGACACTGCCAGGGTGACCTTTGTTATTGATTCATAGCTTTAAGTGAATACATTGCTGACAGAAACCCAGCATACACACACAAACACTCATATTAATCTTTGGGGTGAAACATTAAACAATTCCAATTCAAAACTATTTTTCACCCTAACCTTATCTTCTAACTGTAAATATAACCACTAACTCTGAAACTGAATTCTTACCATACGTCCAAATGTAACTTCTAATCTAAACCTAGCCCCTAAAAAAATTACTTTTACCTCTTGGGATTGGTGAAATGTCCCCAGAAGGACAAATCTTCATTGTTTAACTATTCGCACACACCACACATACTACACATAGAGTAGCCATCATTGACTTCCCAAGAGTCAATGATAGTTTTACACATCGAAAGTGGTAGTGTTCTCTTTATCTTCCTAATTCAATCTCTTCCTTTGTTTCTTCCCAGCACAGAATATCTTTCTTTGTATCACTTTATCACTCCATCAACAGTATCCTCTGCTTTCCTTTTATCTCCGGGATGTTATCTGTCCTTCTCTACCTACATCTCTCTCAATTCAGTGTTTCTTAGTTTCTTTCTCACCTCCCCAGTCTTTGAATCATTTAAACGTTTGCCCTGTTCAAACATGGAAGGCTTTAGCACAGACAATGTAGAAGAGGTAAAGTCATTTGTCTTCTTGAACAGTGCTCTCAATCTCACTTTCATTTAAAATACCATATGTCATATCAACTGGAAGGGACATTTTCTGAAGAAAATGTGTGCTTTTTGGTCTGTGCTTAAAGTACTTAATGCAAAACTGAATTGGAATATTCATGAGTAATATTTTCACTTTAATCAACCATGCATTATTTGTCTAAGATACATGTAGCTAAGAGAAAGATTTTACTAAAAGATTTTTTACAATCAAGTAGATGATGAGTTAACACTTGACCTCATATCCGCAAGTCTCACGATAGCAAACTTTCTTTAGACACCCCTGAGAGAAGATATCCAGCTCAAATCATATATTGTCTCACCTGCACTAGACTGACTTTTTTTACTTGCCCATCCTGTTTCAAATTTTTTCACACTAGCACATACACATTCACCCCCAAACACACACACTGCTGCCTGACATAGCCCAAGCAATACCAGCACTGATGCATGTAATATTGTTATTACTTTTTTACAGTCAGAAAGTGTGACCAATATAATCATTATGCAAAATATAATGCTGACACAAGCTTATCAGAAATTAGCAATTGTTGAAATTTACAAAATGTCAGTACTGTTCCTTTACAGATTGAGGAAGGATGTAAAAAAAAAAAAAGGTTTACATTTTTGTGATGTCCAATTTTTTATTATGGCTTGGTTATATCGCATCAATGAGAGTCAAAGATCTAGACAATAGTTCTCTGATTTACATCTTACCAGACCGTTTTGCCTATCACCCTGTGTATTCTTTCTCTGGTATGGAAATATTAATTATTCGGCCAACAACCATGGTTGAACTTGCAGGTATCTGACCAACAATGTGACAGCAGCTCAACATGACATCACATGGCAACCCTTGTCTAAACTATCCATCTGGATGCTGCTGAGCCAATCAGGACCCCAGGGACTGCTCTCAATGGGACCCCAGGGACTGTCAGTATGGCATGACCAGCAGGATTTAACCCACTGGCCACAATGACGCAACTCTACTGAGAAGCAGTGACTTGGACCACTGCAACCACTGCACACCTCTGGAGGACCCCGGGAACAAAAGTTTGATAACATTTGTTAATATTTCTTTTTCCAATCCCAGTATACATGAACAAAGAAAACTATGCGTGTGTGTGTGTTCACAGCAGGGTCTGGGAAGGGCCAAAATACAATCACAAGAAAAGCCATGATTGTATAAAGTATCTTTGTTTTGCAAACGTTTTGGATTAAAGAAAGACCCAAAATAGCATCTGCATGACCTCTAAAATAATTGGGTCCTTTGTACTGCCAAGGTTTCAATGTGGATCCAACTTAAGTATTCAAATAAGTCTGGGTGTGTCTGTGCAAACATTATGTATCAGAGAGACAAGTAAAGAGAGAGGGAAGAGAGAATGTTGATGGCAAAAGCGAGGAAAACAAAGAGAAAATAAGAGAGAATGAGAGATATGGGAGAGAAAAGTAGTTGAGATTGAAAGACAAAGAGGAAAAAAGATGCAAGTGTGACGTGCGTGACTTGACTACTTAGACTACGGTTTTGGAATGCCTTGCTGATGTTTACAGACATATGTCATGCCTATATAGTGCATTGAAAAATAATTTGTAAGAAAGACAAAGTGCCTAAATCCCAGAAAGAGCACAGCACAGGAGGTGTTTGTAGTGGGTTATTCGACTTAAGGAATAAGGCGAAGAGGAATTTGCTTAGCCAGTTTGGGTTAGTAGTTGATGTGGTTAGTGGGGGACACGTACACACATACCTGGGCAAAGTCAAATTTGTACATGTGCACAAACACAAACAAAAATACACACACACCTATTTTATTCATCTGATACAGCTACCCCAAGGGAGCACACAGCCTTTCTCCTATATAAGAAAGACGCACACACCCCATAAAATACATATAGAATATATAAATGTAAATGTATACAACAAAATAAATAATTTATTTATTTTATTTATTTATCAACAAATGTTGTTTTTTGATGCATTAAGCACATTTTGTTTCAAGTGTGAAATACCATTTTTTTTATGTAATGTTTTCATTCAGTTAGTAATGCAAAATGCACACACATGCATTCTAAAATTTACTTAATCTGCACAAAGGAGGTCTCAAACCTACTCAAAGCAGAGCACTCCCCTGTAGATTTAATCATATAGGGAGGTCTGGGAAAGTTAGTGCTGTTTAATGAAGCAACTTATCTGCCTAGGTTGAATACAGGAGAGCTGTGAACATTGTTTGAGTGCTTGGAGGTCAGAGGATTGACATTATGTCATTTGGTGTAATGGTGAATCTTGAATCAACTTCCTTGTTCTCTACATTTAACTTGTTTATCAAATACTCGAAGCGACTTAAAATAATAATTAACGTTAAGAGCCTTGCTCTAAGGTACAGCATATTTTCTTCACCTTCTCAGCTTGGAGAATTTGAACAATGACCTTTTGGGTTCTGGCTCAATACTCTTATCTGCCATCCCTATTTAAGTGTGGTAATTAATGTGCTCTACCGGGTTATGTTGTGTTACCTGTGGTCGTGGATGTCCTTTCACAAGACACTGGAGTTCCAGGCGGTCTCCCTCTCGAATAGTATAGATCCTTTCACTGATGTTGTCCTCCTTCACCACACACGCCTGGCCCGAGTGCGCAATCTGGGCATTGGCAGGGGCTGAATGAAAGAGAACGGGTCACAGTTTTAGGCTCATGGGGTCAAAGATGTAATAACAAACATGATTTTTACATGGTACATAAAAAAGTACATACATTTTTTTGGAAGCATCCTGGCTCAAATGGTTATAAAAGTTCAGTTACACCTATATTCCAACACACAAGTCAAAAGAAATGTAATCCAAATGTGTCACATTTCTGCTAAAAAAATTCTATAAAGACTGAACTTATCAAAGGCTTGGTGAGTTAGTGCTGCTCTAGAAACAAAAATGTGTCCGTCAGGTAGATTAAGATACACTGAATGAAGTGACAGGTAGAAAAAAAACCCAGAACAGGCAATTGCCCCAAGAACCTGCACAAAAGACATCTGACATAAGACAACCTAAGTCTCATCACAGAAGACGGTTCACTTTGCGTGCCAGCTGCTTTGAAAGAAAGAGACAATAACAGTTCTCAGAGAAAGAAATAACAGTGGAGTGCAATTTCACATTTATGTAATTTAGCAGACAGTCATTTAGCTACCATACAGTGAATAGCACTAGTGGGGTGCATACATATTTGTACGATGATTTTTTTAATGAACAAATGTGTTTATTAATATTCATTGTCATACACTTACAATGTACACTTTTTCGATATAGAGTTCACGTACACATATCGATATACACGGTATAGATGTACAATTTTCTCAAATGAGGTGTGAATAAAATGGTAGCTACAGAGTAAAAGAATATAGGTAAAATAGCATGTAAGCCTAGGCTAGTTCCAAGAACAACGGAGACACATAGCATCCCCCCCACGTCCAGGGTCCCTCAGTTGATCTAGGGAAGGCCTTGAGCAACAAAACACGTGACAGCTACCATGCGGCTGCAACCTCAAGACACAGGTGAAGTGAGAGGTTTTCAAACTGACACAGGCAGCATGGTGCATGCTAACCCACTAACTTAATGTGAACCTCATAAAAAGAAATGAGGACAGGAGAGCAATGAGGGGGAGGGAGGGGGCTTAATATGATGTGACGCTCCACAGTCTACAGCCTTGCATTAATGTGGATGTTGCAAGGGAAGAGAGCAGGGAAAGTACATTTAAATAAGAGATGCGCTCTGGTGCCGGTACTCAGGTTGTGGCGCATCTCGCCAGGAGGTATCAGTAGACCACTGGACCATTCCACCATTCAAACGGATGATTATGCCATTGGCAGAGCAGGCCTGTTTTCAGCATATATCATTGCTATTTATGGAAATCTTTGTATCCTTTTCTTTCTTTCTGCCATATATTGTACTTTCACACCCTCGGTCTCTCTGTCCTTCCTCTCTCGCTTTCTTTCTCTACATAAATCTCTTGCTCTCTGTTCCTCTATTTCTATGAATGTCTCTCTCTCCTTTCTCCTTAACTCTGACAAATACTCTCTCCTCTCTCTCTCATCCAATCTCTTTCTGCCTTTCTCTCATTCCTCTCCACATCTTTCTGTCTATCTCTCTGAATCCGGTCGACATTAACTTGTGAAACCTCTGCATCTGCCACTGAGACGTGGGACTGGAAGGAAACCTAGAAGGTCAAGCAGGTCTGCATTAAGGGTGATGGAGAGGGCACAAGGCGAGTTGTCAGAAGATACACCTGGGCAAAACCTCGGAGGCAGTGCCAATGGGCGGTGGGGGTCAACTCAACAACTAGACCGCTGAGCTGAACACAGACAGGGCATGCCCCATTTTAAGGGGTGAATAATAGTCTGTTTGATATTGCTAACATGTTGGTGTTTGCATGGCCTCTCCAGAGTAGGAGTATGAACTTCACCGTGCGGCTACACCGCTACTCTTGCCTGAGGCTAGAGGCCACTCAGCAAGTCTGACTGACTGTGGCAGTCAGAGCTGATTGAAGATGAGGGTGGGTGAATGTGGAAGGAAAGCAAGAGAGAGGGAGACATGAGGTAATGAGACTGAGAATAAGAGCGACAAGGAGGAATGGAAGAAGCACAGGGAACGATAGAAAGAAGGAGGGTCTCATAGGCTAAGAGAGACAAATAGACCCAGACAAGCAGAGAAAAAAAGCGTGAAATGAAAATGTAAAATCTGGCAAGGCAAAAGCAAGAAAAACAATGATGGTGAGAAAATGTAGAGTGAACAGTTAGTGAAAAACAGATGCGCCTAACACTAGAAAACAATGTTCTACCCCAACAACATTGAGAAACAAGCAGCAAAACAACATCTAATTTTCCACTCAATGGAAAGAATAAAGAACATACATTCAACTGGGCTGCATGTTTCTTGAGGACCCCTCAAGGACTCATGCATTTGGGCGGATGACCCTATTGTAAACTATCGTATTGTTTCCAAACTGTGTTAAAGGAATATGAGTCTCATCTTGTATTACCATTTCAGCTTGTAACATTAATCAGAGATATGCCCAACACAATATAGGGCAGTCTGTTTCTCTAATGTTATTTTATTTCATGCATGTACTTTCAGTTGGTGTAAACTGTGTTGCACTGTGCCCATATACTCAGTTTTTAGATCCAAATTTGATATACATGCTTTTTTTCCCCAGACTCGTATATTTCATGTGTAGATATCAATATAAGTGATACAATTCCTACTTGGCCAGAGATTCTACCCAAGGTAAGAGTTAGTCCTTAAATAAAGAAAAAGCGAGTACATTTCCAATATACGCTGTACTAACTTTCTTCCACTTCCAGTTATGCCATTCAGTGGAATGCAAATTAATTATTTAATAATCATACAATTGATTTTCTAGGTTTTTGTTTCAGATTCCATCTCTCACAGTTGAAGTGTACCTATGGTATAAATTGCAGACCTCTACATGCTTTGTAAGTAGGAAAACCTGCAAAATCAGTAGTGTATCAAATACTTGTTCTCCCCACTGTATAAGTTAATGCAAACAATTTAGTACGATCCAAATGGGAATTTATCAACAATTCAGATATTTCAAGCCCACTGCTCCATCTGAGCCACTGAGAGTTCTTCTATGGTCAAACTGTAATTGGATGAGCCAAAATACTCTATCATTTCATACATATCATGAACACACATGTACACCGACACCACACACACACAAACACACACACTTAACAGGTTTAGTATGTTTCTTGTCAATCCTCAGCTACTCCTTCCCATTTGTACATTAGCTCAGTGCTGGTACTACCTGTAAATAGTCAGTTGTCAACATTCACTTTTACTTAGACCTGGTTATTGTTACTTGTTTCACTGTGTCTAGAGGTAATGTTAATACTGTCTATTTATTTATAGTTTCCTTAGACTTCTATATTCACTTTTTGGAAAAGTAAGCATTTTACTGTCAATCTCCTTGGTTAATTAAGCATGTGACAACCAACATTCGATTTAATTCCAGAAAGTGATCAGTATATAGCATTTCTATGTACCATGGGGAAGAAGTCTGTGTGCATATGTGCATTTGTAAGAGAAAGAAACAGAGAGCGTGCGAGCGTACGAGCGTATATGGTTAGTGTGTAAAGGCATATTTCTTTAGTTTGGTGGATGGCGCACTGGGCTCATTTTGATAGTGATCTGTTTCGTTGCAGTTGTTCCATTGAAAAACGTATTAGACACAACACTGATCAAGATTGCAAGGGATTAGACTCAAGCTCTGCCATACGATTATCGATGGCTTGGTCCCTAACTCAATTCTGATCATGTAAAAAAGACAAACAATTCCATTGGCAAGCAGTCCTGGTCAATTAAATGTTGGCTGCCAGCTTTGATGAGGAATGGATGATCTTTTGCTTGAAGTGGGATATGTACTGGCACAGTGTGTGTGTGCGTGTGTGTGCGCATGCATTCTGGTGTGAGAGCGTGCGTGTCTATTGGCAGAGGGGAACCCCAGGAAGGTCATGAATCCTCTTGCTGATCCAAGGCACATCTCCCATGATTGATACGCATAGTTACTTTATCACCCAGCGCCCATGCATACCAATGAATTGCAGACTGAATTCACTTCATTCATGACAAGACATCTTACTTCCTAGCTCCATTCCCTAGAGCTGCTTACAGCATCCGAGAGACACAGAAACTTGGAAAAGTCACAACAGTTATCGATCACGACAAAAGGAAACCCTTCAATGTGACCTAGAAAGGCAAGACATTAACAGATGAAGGTACTGTCAACTTCTATCTCACATACACACGCACAAATGACAAAGGCACCACTGATGCCAAGACATATTGGCAATTGATAGCAAACACAAAAAGGGAATGTAAAATGGTTGAGGTTATGCAATAACTTCATATATTCCACAAAAATCACAATAAATGTAGAAAAGCGGAGAGTAGAGTGCACCATTTCCATCATTACATTTCTACTTGATTCTGACATGTTGTTCATTCAAGCAAAACAAATAGCTTTAGGTTGATTCACTGTCAAAATAAAAATCTGTGGGTGATCAACTATGAATCTATTGTTTTTCATATGAATCAATTGTGTCTGTGTTGTCCATTTGCAATCATCTACAACTAAACGGTGTTTAACTGTCATTTTACAGCAAACCCAAATGATTGTACCAGACAGAGGAAAAACTTCCACAGGCCAAGGTGGCTGTCGAGGGGAGTGAGTAAGAGCCACCAGGATTGCAAACGTCGACTGTTTTAGTGATGCTGACAGGCCATTGATTAAAGTGAGAATAAAGGCAGTTGTACACCCCCCTCCCATGACTTGAGAAGATAACGTAACACTAGACGACAAAGCCATCAGATGAAAAGGTGGGTTCTGGAGTGGCCGTCGGTCTTCAAACATTCATTCAGACACAAAGAAACGTTGCAAAGTTATTTTAACATGTCACACAGTTAAACTGACTTGTTGTTTCCAGGGAGCCAGCTGAGATCTGTAAGCCTGCAAGTTATTGCTATACATTCTAACGCACACTAATAGTGTAAGACACAATTCCAGAAATGTTATTCAAACACTAATCCAAATTTGCCATGGTAAAGTTAAATGTCAAGGTAAACTCTTGGTAAAAAAGGCACAATTATTGAGACTAGATAAACATATAATCTCTCGTCTTGTCTTTTTGTGTTGGTGAGCGTTAGGCTCACCAACACAAAATCAACATAATTGAAATCACTGTACCATGCTGCAAACAAGGGCATTAACTAGGATTGTAACAGCCGGAGTCACTGATTAAACTTTCTATGACAAGGACTGACAGTGGCAAATCACATTAACAAAAAATTCTGCTCCTAAAAGGTATCTAAATGGCATAGATGTATATGTTTCCTTTAAAGGACTAATACATCCCCAGAAACAAAAAATCTTTAAAAACAAAATAAGCTATCAAACAAAATAAACTATTCTGTTCCATTTCCTAAAGTTGTCCTTTTCTGAATTCTAAAATGTATGTAGTAATGGGTCATAGTTATTCTTGAGACTGGAGATGGAGAACACATTTCATAACGCTTTTAAAACAAGTCCAGATGGCATGCTGCTGTACTGTACAGTACTGTAGATGGTATTGTTATCCACGTCTAGAACAGACACATTCATCTACATCAAATCCACAGAGTAGATTTTAGCCATGTCTGCTCTATTCCAAAAAGTTTGAGTCCATGCTTTTACCACCTGGTAATGTTACCGTATCTAAGTGTTAAATGACAACTATACGTACTAATGTCTCTTTCGTGCAGCATGTATATTTAAATGGTGACATGCTTTTCAAATGTAACACATTGATTGTGGAGACAGAGATAAAATAACAGCTGTTTTTTGGCAGACACTGGGGAGATAAAAGATAGAATGGGAGACACCTGTAATGGCGGGCCACTACGACAAAACAAGATCAGAGAGGGGATGTCTAGAAACAGCTGGGGCTTGCTGGAGAAAACAGAGGCTACATGGTAGAGTGGACATGGCAGAAGAAGAGAAAGAGGGGGTCATTTTTATAGAACGAGGGAGGAGAGACAGAAGAATGGGTATCAGTCTATGGCCAAAAAGACATGTTTCCTCTCCAAACTTCATCTGATCATTTTCACATTTTATTGTATTTAATAGTTTTGCATTTATATCCTATATACTCAGTTTTCATTTTGGGAACACCTGTTAGCTGTGATAGAACAATATTTGCACAAACCTTCCCTATTGGCATGGTTGAGGAATAAAGCATATCCCACAGTTGTCTTCTGTCTTCACCGTTGGCCACCACAAATTGGCAGAAGCAAAAAAGACGCACACAGAGGGGTCCCTCCACACAGCCCGGAGACACTGCAGGCTCACACACGCTCCCATGGATCCAGAACAGAGAGTGAAAGCAAGCTCTGCGGTGGCTGTGTGTTGAAACAGGCTGTGGGTGAGTGGATTAGGACAAGCTTGTTCAAACAAACCAGAAAGACACCAGCCCTGCATCAAGGGCCCACGGAGGGGTGAGACGTGTGTTAGAGTTAAACACTACTGTTGAGAATTAATTTATTAACATCCTGATTTATCCATTATTCTGCTAATTAACTGTAATAAATGGACTGTTTCGACTAGGCCTATAGTTTGCTTTAGACAGTTAATGGTTGCCACGTATACAAGAAGACAGGTCAGCATGCCCTGTTCTTAGAAGTTGTTATGGCCTGGACCGAAGGCGCCAGGCCTCAAACCTATCTTATCTATGGCCCTGTACAGATGGCTCCAAGGTGAAGTTGCCTGTCTCCTTTGTTTCTTCCATTCCGGCAGGACGGGACCAGGGTTAGCTCAGTTTAGGTGGTCTGTTAACTATGACCTAGAACTATGGTTACCATGACAATGTAGAGTTCTATCTTGTGTTACGATTAGTATGACGACTTGTTATTTATGTATCTTATAGAATAAGAGATAATACTTTCGGGAGCTTACAAGGGGGGGTATAAAGAGGAGAAAGCCATAATGAAATGCGAAGCAGTCTTTCATGGCATTACCCAGTTCATCTTTTGTAATGTTGGGATGGCTGATCCCGTGGATCCACGCAATTAAACTTGAAATAATCAACTGTTATACGAACGACTGAGAAGTTCTTATTTGAATAAATCGCGAACATTTTCCATCTTCCACAATTTGGTGACCCAGATGTGACTTCAATATCTTCATGACTACGGTGTTTTCCAACTCTCTCCAGATGACTGAACTGCGCACATCATTAATAGGTAAGCGAAACCTACTTGACAAAATTCGCAATAGTTCATATCAGTCTGTTTTGAGAGTTGAATTGTTTGCACCGGAGCTGGGAGTGACAAAGTCCGATTTATTACGTGTAAAATAACAGTTGATTATTGACAGTATGGATTTTATTTGTTGTTTCGTTGTCAATTCAATGTTGTATGATACTAAATGAAAATATATAGAAAATCCTTCGTTAAGAAGTTTAAAGAAAAAAAAAAGAGAGTAACTGAACTTGTGATAACAAAGAATGATCATTTTAAGAGACTCCAAAACATATTGTATAGCCAATTTGAGGTTTCCAATAGTCTGATGTGAGGGAATATCTAATTTGAGTCTCCCAAGAACTTTAACGTGAGGTAACTGACTGGTTATCAACCAATGCAAGTGATAAGACAGGTGTGCGTTTCCCGATACTCCGATGATACTCATTGTTGCTCAAGAGGGTAGGACTTTGGGGGCGCATTACTCCCCTTGGTGGGTTGCGATAGACGCCAAACCAGGACCGGTCCTAAATCTGGAGAAATAAATACTTGGGGTCTCTGTTTTCGATATGTTATGATCTATGTTCTGATGAAAGTCGTAACAAAAGGCGTACACTACGAGTATGCAACAAGTTATTATACTTACGTGTGATATCTGTCAATGTTTTTACCCAGAATCGGAATTCCTCCCTTCGACTACACGGGTCTCCTAGTGCGGCTGCTCGTGTTGTCAAGCAAGGATTCCATTCATTTTCCCCCAAAAATGTTGCCTCCCTTGTATTAGGGTTGTATTGGGGTCCCTCCCTTTCTTTCCCTTCCTTCTTTGTACATTTTCAATATTTTGGGATTCTTCCTCTGAAATCTCCAAAATAACACTGAGGTGGCTAGAGCCTTATATGCTGGTGATTTTCATATAGCTATTAGCTATTTTTGGCTATTATATTCTTATTATTACTTTTGAATTTCAGGATTATATTATTCAATGTGCGGTAATAGCCGATTAAACATACAGGAGAAGATCACTCTGATCGGTCTTCATCACTAGGACTCTGGTCCAATTCTACTTTAAAACCGCAGTACATTTGTTCCTGACTATGTTAAAAGTAGTGCAATCTGAAATACAAAGGGTACAAATAGATCATTCAAGCATTACAAACAGACATTTTTACTGGAAATTATCAAAATGGTGAAACCATTTGGAAATATTGGTAGTGTAAGGGCGCAAGCTAACCATCGACGCATTCTTCAATTAAATGTGGAATATATCGGTGGCTGTCAAAATACCAGATAGCTGTTCAAACTAAATTAACTGCTAAAAAAATAAGAGAACACGTAATCATCACAATAAAACACCAAGTCAATTAAACTTCAGGGATATTAATCTGTCCAGTTAGGAAGCATTAGCAATTGTGAATCAATGTCACCTGTTTTTGTACAAATAACAGTGGCAACACAGGGCTCAACATTAACACTATGTACTCACTTGGCCCGAAAATCATTACTATCCCTCCTTCCAAAAGTTGTCATTCATCAGCCTTACAACATAGAACTAAATACTTTTGTTACGTAACCTGAGTAATCATTTATTAAATTAATTTTGGATAAAAAAAAAATCATAAAATAATATAGCACGCTGCTATACACTGCTATATTAGTATGGTCTCAATTTTCCCTATCTTCTGTCATTTTAAACATAGGAGGACATGAAGTCTTGACCCACATCTGCAGAGTACCAGGCTTGACTCGTTGTGGTCCCTGTCCAAAGACCTATAGGATTTGTTGCAGATCAAGACGATACCTGACGATTTTAGCTGCCACTCTGCTGACGAACCCATCCCCTCGGTTGTCCCTGTCCATGTCCATCTGATCATGCCTCTGATCTGCACTAGGTGTAAATAGCCTCTGAGCTCAGCCCACATGCATCGATTAACCATATACAATTTGGAATCTTAATATGTTCACCCGGCAGAGCCAGAAGAGGACTCGTCACCCCTCTGAGCCTGGTTCCTCTCTAGGTTTCTTCCAAAATGTCGGCCTACTTAAGGTGTTTTTTCTAGCCACTGAAGTTCAACACTACTGTTGTTGGCTCCCTGGGGTTTTAGGCCGGGTATTTTTGTGAAAGCACTTTGTGACAACTGCTGATGTAAAAAGAGCTTTATAAAATAAATTTGATTGATTGATTTTGATTTGACTGATTTTGCTTCGGTTCGTTTTAGCCAGTAGTTATGCTTCTTTAATTGAGTGAATCACGTGTGTTTTTAAATGTTTTATTGAAAAAACAATACCAGACAGCCACACATCACATCAAGGTAGTTTTGTGCGTGTGCCTGATTACAAAACAACTGGAGGATGTCGAGTTTATAATGAGATGCTCTACTTTTTTGCGGTGGCCCAATCGGGCAGTGACTTGCTGGTTTAATTAGTCACAACGTGACTTTTTTGTCCTGACTTGACAATAATGATAGCCCTGGGCCATCATTAGTGTCGAGCCCTGCAACAGGTGCACTGTGGAGGCAACAGCCAGACACGCCCCAAAAACGGAATTATTTTACAGGTGGTGTCCACCGACAATTGCTCTCTCCTCATCCTTCCTGACTGATGTTTGCTAGTGTCCTTGTCACTTCTGGTAGCATGAGGCGGTACCTGCAGCTTATTCTGGTTGCACATGTAGTCCTGTTCCTCCAAAATGGCACATGTGCCGTCGCAAGGTTTGCTGTGTCTCCCAGTATAGACTCAAGAGCAAGAAGGAAATACCAGGAGATGGGCATTTACACAAGAAGAGCTGGACTGGGACGTAAAAGGGCTTCAACCCAGATGCAGGACCGGGATCTGCTCCTTTGGGCGAGGAGGAACAGGACGAGCACTGCCAGAGTCCTACAAAATGACCTCAAGTGGGCTACTGGTATGCATCTTTCTCACCAAACTGTTTGAAACAGACTGTGAGGGTGGCATGAGGGCCCAACATCCTTAAGTGGGACCTGTGCTCACAGTTCAGCACTGTGAAGCTTGATTGGCATTTGCCAGAGAACACCAAAATTGGTAGGTCTGCAGTTGGTTCCCTGTTCCCTTCACATATTAGAGTAGGTTCACACTGGGCATATGTGACAGACGTGAAAGAGTCTGGAGACGCCGTGGTGAACACTATGCTGCCTGCAAAGTCATCCAGCATGAACAGTTTGGCAGTGGGTCATGGATGGTCTAGGGAGGCATAGCCTTGGAGGGTTGCACAGATCTCCACACACTAGAGAACGGTACCCTGACTGCTGTTGGGTACTGGGATGAGATCCTCAGACCCATCGTCAGAGCTTAAGCTGGTGCTGTGGGAACCTCCTGGGGCAGGAAAATGCCCAGCCTCATGTGGCCCGAGTGTGTAAGCAGTTCCTGGATGACAAAATCAATGATGCCATTGACTGTCCCTCATGTTCCCCGGACCTGAATCCATTTGAGAACCTCTGGGACATCATGTACCAGTGCATCTAATGCCATCAAGTAGCACCACAGACAGTCCAGGAGCTCACTGATGCCCTGATCCAGAGCTGTGGAAAAGATCCCCCAGACAAAGGGCTTGGTGGTATGCTGAAAAAAAAAAACAGTATTTTTGTGTGTACTGGTTTGGATTTTCACTTTACCTTCCCAACCGGTATTTTTGTTTTCTATGTTAAATGTATACATTTACAATTTACCAACCTTAAAAAAAAAAACATGCACTGTATGTTGGCGCTAACAGACACAAATGGGAAACGAACACAGAAGTCTGTTAGAGGTGGGAAAAAACAATAGAGGATGCGTGTAATAGAATTTTGGAAGATACTCTCACAGTTACTGCAGCAAATGAAGAAATTGTGGTTTAAAAGGTGCAATGTCAATAGTGTGGACATGGTTTGGTTTAAGACAACAGACACAGATCAAAAAAATATATTTAGCAAGTTATGTAAAGCGGTCTGTGGTGGCAAAAGGGGAATACACGAGTAACCTCTATAGCCACCAAAAAGCTACCATGTGGTCGAATATGGTGAAAGTATTAAGAAGTGCAAAAACATTTTATGTAATATCTTTAATATAGCAATTATTCATTATCTAGGCGTAGTGGTTTACATTTTGGTCCTGGTTTCAATTCTGTCTTGTGAATATAAGAAAACTAGTCTGAGTCTGAGTTAATGTAGTTTATTAATCTAAATAATTGCTTTGTTGGTATTTTTACAGAGAGAAGCGTTAAATATCTCATGATTGACCTTGCGTTTGCTGACTGCAAGAGTCAGCACCTTTTCTATGGCCTGGAAAAAGCTTTGAAGACTGCAAAAGCTAAACTTGACTTGCCTGACCACTCTGAAACTCCAACCAGATGGGGTTCACGCATGAAGTTGATCCAGAGAGTGCTTGAACAGGAAAAGGCCACAACTCAGGACCTGGCTGCAGAAAAGAAAGCCAGGCACCTTGTACCTGCATGGCAGATCATACAATTCCTTGAGTCAATCAACAATCCCCTGCAGGAGTTCACTGAAGCCTTGTCCGGAGAAGATTATGTAAGTGTCTAACGACCCATACAGAAGATGACCCACCTCTAACGAAGGACTTCAAGAGGACCATCCTTGATTATCTGAACATAAAATACTCAGATCCTACCATAGATGACCTGTTGGGCATACAGTAGCATCCTTCCCAGACCCACACTTAAAGATCACATACATCAAAAGCAAAAGGGTGGACTACATAAAGACAAAAGCAGCAACAGAGCTTTGTATGCTGATAACAGAACAGGTGCCACGGCCATACATCAGAGATACACATTAATCACAGTCAGGAGGAGGAACAGAAGCTCCAGACCCAGTGGAACCAAATAACATTAAGAAGATGCTTGGAAGCTTTTTCAACATGGACAACAAGCACCAGCAGCATCCTTGTCTGACAGAGGGGCCATTGTAGCTGAGCTGAATAGCTACCTGCAGACTGTTGATGCTGGCAGTGTGGTAGATCCCCTGGAGTGGTGGAGGGTCCATGAAGAAAACTTTCCAAGAGAGAGCAAACTGGCCAAGAAATACCTGTGCATCCCTGCCACTAGTTCACCTTCCAAAAAGATGCTTAAGTCAGATACAGTAGATAGGTTTGTTTTCTTGCCCGTAACCTGTGAAACCAATGATTGTATGTTCTATACCAGTTAACCTGGTTAAATGAAAGTGGGACTATTTTATTTCATAAGCCTAAGCCCCTATTTGAAGCTATGATTTTGCCCTGGTTTGACTCGAATATTTACCTTATTTTGTTGGAATTCTTGAAGTTATTTTGTTTGTACCATTAAACAGCCTTTGCAATTTTCATGCCATGTAAAATAGCTGAAGTTATTTTTATGTTATTTATTTTTAATGTGGTGCAATAATATCCCACAGCGCAGCATTGAAGCCATGTGTCTAATAAAAGTTTAACCAATATCACTACTTTTATTTACTGTCAGTCTTGTTTATTGGTATTCCAACATAAATCAGAATGGAGGAAGCTTATTAAAACCACTTAGAAGTAATTTCTTGCAATCCATATATAAAGATTAAATACCTTTATATGCCGTGATACCGTCAAGAATTTGAAAATTATCGGGGTCTTATATTTAAGTCATATCGTCCAGTCTTACCCAGACAACATCCGCCGTCTCATCAGGAGCATGCCAAGACGTTGTCAGGAGTGCATACAGGCAAGTAGGGGGCATATACACTACTGAGTCACATGATGAGCTGCCATGATAAAATTCAAATTGTTCACTTCGATTTTTGGTGTGAGTTTGAATCAAGTCATCATTCGGTTGGTGATTTGACCATTGTTATGTCATTATGTTCTCAACGAATTACACAATGTACAGTACATTTTTATCTTTAGTATATTTTGTTTGAGATCCGATGTGTGTTCCCTTAATTTTTTTTGAGCAGAGTATTTTAAAAGTAAAGGTGAAGGTGCATGTTAAGGTGAATGGGAAGGGGCAATTGGATTTTGAATGGAAATGAAGACAAACTGAAAGTGTGTGTTTGTGCATGTGACCAATTCTCATTGGCACCTACAACTTTGAGGTCAACAGTAGCAAAAGTCCTCGGACAAAATATCTACAACGGCATTCTTGAGGATGGCATCCATACTGTCCCTGGACCCTGCTTCCCCCAGTGACTTAGTATGATTCTTAATGACACAGTGATAACTCAGCCCATCTCTCTACAGCTGCCAATTTCCGAAGACAGCAGTATAAGCAGGTACGCAGTATGAGGAGACCTCAAAAAGTAGGCTAGACCATGAGTTGAACGGCTTGGGTTCTAACAGCAACACTGAATCTCTCCCAATCCCAGTAAGGGGAAATGTTTCACACAACAGCCGGTGTTGTTTGATGGGAAAATCGTCGACAAAGGGCAGTGATTGCACAGTAATTGGTGTAGACGTGTGATAGAAGAGCAGGGAAGGATAGTTGGGGTTCTGTTACATAATGAAGACAAAATCTCTGTAGGGTGTGGACGGGCATGTCCGTTGATTAGTAATGTATTTTTTTCTTCAGACGAAAGAAAGGAAGAAAAGAATGAAGAAAGAAATGCAGAGCGCTGTGAAAGATTGAAATTCCCTGTCAGGGCTTGGATCTCTACTGCAGACTGACAGCTGAGCGACAGCAAGAGAGAGTGTAAAAGACAGAGAGAAAAAAGAGAGGCAAACCGCCAGGCGAGTGACTGGCATTCCCTTTGTGAGCGGTACATTCAAAGAGCATGTCATATCTGATAGAAACCCTTGGAGAGCCGTCAGCTGAAGGCGAAGGTAGCGGCGGAGTGTGTGTGTATTTCAGCTTAAGCTTTAAGCGCTTTGAATATTAGTATTTTGTCTTGTATACAAAAGCCTGCTAGAATTGTAGCTATTATCATATGACCAGACTAAGTAGGCAATCATTAATTACTGATTTTAACACTAGAAAGGCATTATTTGACCCATTTCACTAATTACATCTGACTTAAACATTAGATCATATTAATGTAAATATAAAAAAGAAAGCTAGTTAAGAAGGTCAGCATAGACAAGCTTATGGTCCAATGAGACTAGAGGATCTCATGGATCCTTCGCCTAGCTGAGAGTGTGGTAGAAGTGACTGTGGCCACTAGAGTCAAAGGTGAAAAGAGACTGCTGTACACCCAGCAAACAGGGTATTTAGTGCCCCCGACAAGAGGTCAGGAACCCCAGCTGCGCATGGCTTAGAGAGACCTGTGTCAATCTATGGCACATATGGTGCTAAACTCAAAGGCATTACTCTAGTCTAAATAATCAGATGTTTTCTTGTTCAGGACCTTTAGATATCCACCCATGGTCAGCCCTGAAGCCTGACTTAACCACAGAGAGAACACTGTGTGACTCCAGATGACAGGTTAGCTGTTTACTGACAAGGCATTAAGAAACCGTAAAAAGGCATGGTAAGATTGCAATCAAACAGTCAGGCCCAAGATCATTGCCCTATTTGATTGTCTGGAGCTTTCAAACCCAGTGGGATTACATCTGATTGTAATGAGAGCTTTACAAGGCAACAAGGCTGAGATAATTTCAACCATCACTTTGTTAGGGCATGGTCAGCCCTAAAATAGGGACTACTGAAACTCTCAAATATATTTAGGTTGTCTGCAAAAATTATATTGTCATACCTTGGAACATCTCAGCCTGGATGTCAGCCCACCACTTCAAGATTAACCTTGCCAAAACAGAGCTCCGGCATGCTTCCATCATCATTTTCAGTGTACGAATGTCTCTTTGCTGTGCTCTCCGCTTGTGCCACTTATCAAGAATGTTACATCCCGATGGATATTAAACCTTTCAGAGTTCTCCCATGCAACCCTGCTTCACATGCTTTATTGCTTCCAGTCAAATTGTTTATAGTTATCAAGACCATGGTGCTTGCCCAGAAAGCAGGGGAAACCCTCCTATTTCTTACAGTAACACACCCTTACTAGTATTGACTGGTGCTTAATGCTTTTTTTCAGGCCAAATCTTCTTAATACCATTGTGCTATGTTGATCTATCTATCTATAAGATACATGCTAGTTTTAAGTCTCTTGGGGTAAGAGCATTTGCCAATTGCCTAAAATGTAAACATGTAACTAGTTACTAATGTTAACATTGGACAAAATAATACATGACACATGATAGTTATTGTTAATAGTGAGCTTATTCCATTGGTGAAGCAATCTGGCGTGATATACAGGTAACTGCAGACACAGTAATTCTCCAGTAAAAAAAAATCTGTGGCACAAGATTTCAATTTGATTGCAATCTTTTCTGTAAGGTTATCAATGAATAAGCTTTTAAATACCAGTTAAATACTGGGCAAAACAGTACTGTTAAATGGTGACAGGCAATAGGGACAACCTTATCACAATGCAAACAAAAACATAAGCCCCCTTTGTCAGACAGACATATTCCAATATAAAATTCCACCTGACCCTGAAGTTACTTTCAACCAAAACATCTGTTCAGGCCAACAAAAAAAGAAATGTGAAAGAAGGCAGCTGGTGTAATTCAAAAATAGCAGCATTGACGCCATGCTCTCGTTTTCGCCAAGGCGAGTGGCAGCATATCACCCCAGGTGCAACATATGCTCTTAATTCTAATCAATTTAGCTCTCAGCTGGGCCACGAAAGGGGCATGCAGAGGTGAGGAAATAGGCAGGATGGATGGGAGAAGGGAGGGCATCTCCGGTTCATTGGTCTGCCTACCCAGCCCAGTGGCCTGATTCTATCCACTAAGCAACCTCGAACATGATGTTGACTGACCGCCACACAGGGGACAGAGAGAAACAGTGTTTTTGTGTGTGCCACATCTTTACCAATATGAGAGAATGACCGTACATAGGTCGAGAAGAGGGGTGGCCGCTTATCCGGAGTTAAGGGAAGAGGTGGGCGGATATGGTGAAATAACCATGCTGAGTGCTTATTGCAGGTGCATTGGATGGAAGATGAAAATGTGCAGTGGGAGAAAAAAAGTATGATTTGAAAAGGTCAGATGGAGAAAGAGGGGGGCATCGACAAGTCAGGAATGGAAAGGCACTGTGAGTGAGGAGTAGATGGAGAAGATAAAGGGGTGGGATGGAAAAAGAGACAAAGCAAGCAGGAAAGAGTTTAGGTGCATAGGGAGAATGTGCAATGGGACAAAGGTGAAGGAACAGGGAGAAGGGATGGGATAGAGAGAG
Source organism: Esox niger (assembly GCA_016801105.1). Classification (NCBI taxonomy): domain Eukaryota; kingdom Metazoa; phylum Chordata; class Actinopteri; order Esociformes; family Esocidae; genus Esox; species Esox niger. The sequence continues at coordinate 41,108 of JACXGJ010000569.1, read as the reverse complement.
GATCCAAAGAGATAATGACGAAATAAGGAGTACAACAGAAACATCGCAAAAAACAAAAGGGTCTTAACAAATATAGTGGGTAAGATATATAATAAGGTGATGAGAGAAGCAAATAAAACAGACAGGTGGAAAAAGAAAGATGGAGAGACAAAAACAGAGATAATGAGAGAAAGTGCATGCCAGCGATGGAGTAAGATGATTCCTATTTCCAGAGACCCATGAGCTAGCTCCCATGTGGTAATGTTAGAGCAGCAAGTCAAGGCAGATTAATAACACTTTTCTAACCATCTCTGAAGACCCTTTTTTATGACTAATTGATAAAAAATACTTAATTAACACGTCACAGATCATTTATTACAGACCTTTTCAAATTCTCATGAAGTATGCATGAATCACTCTGTAATGGGAGAGGGACAGCTGTTTGAATTATTTATTAATCTTCCCGTGGTCCTTTTCCTATTAGGTGCATAGTGCCTATAACTACACAGTACTACAGAAGGTATTGTATTCACAAAGCAATGTCCAACCAGAGCAAGTGTAGGAAGGAAATACTAGTAACAATTTAACACAATTAAATTTCAAACCTATTTGTTTGATGATTAATGTTGTCAAAACAAGAGTGGTTTTATTTGGCACAAAACGAAAGAAAACTGACTGAAATTGTGTGTCCAACTGAACAAGACACAGTTCACACAATCTGCAACAAGTGAATTTAATTCCTTCTTTCGAATTGAGGACAAATAACATGTACTGAATCTGCCCAATCTCTACTTAGGATTTATTTTTCTCTTTCAGTTTCACCCTGCTCTAGCACATACATATAGAAAAATTATCTTTCTCTCTCGTACACACACACACACACACACGCGCGTGCGCACACATATATATACACACACCCCCACACACAGCTGCTGTGTGCTGGAGGCCACAGTGGGTAATCAGCCAGTGTGATGATGGTGTTAATGTAAAATGTGAAACAAAATCAGGCCCAAAGAACTGACAACTTATAAATAGTATTCTTAAAAAAACACTTATTGGCTTTAAAATTAAACTTTACAGAATTGTGATTGTGACCAGGGGTCCAAATCCTAGTAATGGCGTACTGACAATGCTTGTTGGTCCAGCAGAAAGGACTGTCTTATCTCATCGAGCACTAGTGATTCTTTGTGGTAGGTAGGGAATCGGTGAACTGGAAATGTTGTGAAATGGGCATGTGCGGACAAAAAAATTGGTTTAGTGTGCATTGTGATAAAAGCAGAATAGCATGGTTCATTATGCTTTTGAGGAAACATTTAGAATCCATTTCGATGAGGTAAAGTTATAAGCACAAATTGCAAATTACAAAAATAATGTAGTCTTTGTTAGCGCATTTGGAACACAAACATTGCAGCATAAGTATTCAGCTAAACTAATCAGTCTTTTCACACTTTCCGGTAAAATAAAGCATGAAAATAGTTAAACAAAATCTACACTGAACCGAATTATAAATGCAACACTTTTTTGCCCCAATTCATCATGACCTGAACTCAAAGATCTAACACTTTATCTATGTACACAAAAGGCCTATTTCTCTCAAATATAACAGCCCAGGAGATGAACTGATGCTTGGGCCTGGTGGTGATGCTTTGGAGAAGAATGAGTGCTAAGGTTGACAACTGCCACATTGTGTCAAGGACTAAGGCAAAATGTAGGCGTTGCCACTAGTTTGAAATAAGCTCCTACATGAAATAAGCTCCTACATGTAATGAAGTATAATGGACTATAAAGTTAATACTTTATTAATATCACTTGTTATGTCATCAATTTAGGATCCCATATCAACTCAGTTTCCCTTCTAATTTAAGCAGATTTATTTATTGTCACAAGTCAGGTAGTAAGCAGTGGGATGGAATATTGGTGCACCATTCAACCATATCAAGTGGAATGCATAACATGGATCTGAAGAAAGGAAAGAAAGAAGCTGTTACTCAAAAATTATAATGCCAGCTCTGACTGGGGGATCCCGAGGCGTTCCCAGTCAAGTGTCGAAATATAATCTCTCCACCTAATCCTGGGCGTACCCCGAGGTCTCTTCCCAGCTGGAGGCGCCTGGAACACCTTCTTAGGGAGAAGTACTGGGGGCATCCTTACCAGATACCCGAACCACCTCAACTGGCTCCTTTCGATGCAAAAGAGCAGCAGCTCTACTCCGAGTTCCTCACGGATGACTGAGCTTCTCACCCTAAGGGAGACGCCAGCCACCCTTCTGAGAAAACTATTTTCAGCCACTTCGCACTCGAACCGGTCCAGTGAGTTCTGGAGGTCACAGACCGATGATGCCATCAGGAGGACCACATCATCTGCAAAAAGCAGTGATGAGATCCCCAGCCCACCGAACTATAACCCCTCTCCGCCCTGACTATGCCTTGATATCCTGTCCATAAACATTACAAACAGGATTGGTGACAAAGCGCAGCCCTGGCGGAGGCCAACTCCCACTTGAAATGAGTCCAACTTAATACCGAGAACCCGAACACAGCTCTCACTTTGGATTTACAGGGATTGGATAGCCCTAAGAACGGATCTCCTCACCCCATACTCCTGCAGCACCTCTCAAAGTATCTCCCGGGGGACCCAGTCATACACCTCCAGATCCACAAAGCACATGCAGACTAGATGGGTATATTCTCTGGCCCCCTCCAGGATCCTTGCAAGTGTAAAGAGCTGGTTGGTTGTTCCATGACCAGGACATAATCTGCTATGTTCCTCTTCAAACTGAGGTTTTTCAACAGGGGAACCACCACCCGGTCCGCCACTCCTTAGGCATTGTCGCGACTCCCACATAATCTGGGAGTGGCTGGTCTGTGTGGTTTGATCCAACAGACGAGCTACTGTGGCTCAAATTAATGAAAAAGAAGATCATGGTACTGCTTTGGTGGCAAAAAGGGGACCTACACAATATTAAGCAGATGGTCAAAATGTTATGGCTGATCGTTATATATACACACCTTAGGTTGCAAAATGGTTCTAAATCAAGGTTCTTCTCATTGCATTCCCATTGGCATTGGCTGCATTGTGCACCTGGTCATCAACTCTAATTAGAGGTGGGCCCTCTTCAGCCACCTTAGGTATTTCGTCTCCTTGCCAAAGTTATACAAACTGCCAATGCAACACCGATGGCATTCTGTAGGAAATTACATCTTTTTTTCTACACACTTCAAACACTCTTCAAAACCTTATGTCAGGATGTGAGAGGGGTTGTATGCTCTCTCTGTCTGGAGATTCAAAAGGTGAGTCCTAAGGTATCTGCGACATAGCCCCTTAGTAGGTGGCCATCATAGGGTTCCTACCATTGCACACAGATGACCGTTATCCCATATTCGGCTGTCATGGGTAGATCCTGGCCATCTAGCCACAATGTTGCTAAGATGGCCATTTTCATCACAGACAGCATGCACATTGATTGAGCAGTAGCCTTTATGATTAAGGAACAGCTCTCCATTCTTGCCACCAGGGTTGGAAATAGGAATATGAATACATTCTATTAATTAAACAGAGAGCACCTGGGAAGTTTTCAATAAAATCCCGCAGCTGTTTCTGCTATTTTATTAAATTTGATATACTGACTTTTTAGACCTGCAATAGCACCTGACACTTTGTCCACAATCCTGCGTACGGTTGACTTGTGGAGTCCAAAATGTCTCTGTCCAGCATTTGGAATCATCCAATTGTGAAAAACCACAGGGCCACCAGGAGCTGAAGCACTGGACGGACAGCAGCATTCCTAACACTCGCATGCTGAATGACTGGTCCAAACTGTTGGTTTAGATGAGTAACCGAGTCTTTAGAGAAGCAGTGTCTTTGAAAACTCTTCATTATCATAAAACACAAAAGGGTTTAACCCGTCTCTTATTTTACTATGAGGAACTCTGTTAAATTTGCTCTCTGCATCGCAAATATGCTGCCATCTCTGTAAAGTTTAACCACCTCCACGTGGAAGTTTTGAATTAATCTGTAATCTAAGTAAATTCCCCCCCAAATTTGTTTAGCAACGATATATAAATTAATCTAGATTTGAGTCAGAAATACATTTTGATTAGAGGAAGGATAACATTTAACAAGAATCAATTTAAATCTAAGTTTAACATTTGGTGTTTATAGTTGACCTTGATGAAACCCTGTTTAAAAGTTGATCTATTCTGGTGCAAGTGTTTTAAATAAATGTATGTCAATGTACCATTGTCAATGTACCATCTGTAATTCAGTGAAATAATTGGGCAGGAGTTTGAATTCTTATTGGAAGGCAATATATTTTAAGTGCTAATTGGATTATGTATTCAGGAAAATAGTTGATAAAAATAAATATTTGAAATAAGATTTTTTCTTGTCACCTCAAGGCTCTACTGTCAGCTCTCTGACCTAGACATCAAGTAACAATGTGTATATTTAGAGATTTACAGTCAATTAACTATCTTCACTTTTACTTAAACATGCATTCTGGGACTTTTGTAATGTTATTTTCTTATGGTTTTATGCTGGATATGTAATTTCTTGTTTATGTGTGTATAATCCATACCTAGAATCACTGTCATACCTCAGATCCATTCAATTAATATTGAAAGCGAGTGGTGGAATGATGCCCTGCATATATTAGCATTTATCTGGAAATTGTGTTGAAATAATGCGAAGGTATCTGGAATTCATTGTGACGCTCAACAAAAGCATTTATAAATTATTTGAACATGATGCACAGTTACAATATAGGTACTGTGGCTTTGTGACATTTGTGAAACAAAATCCCATTCAAATCATGGTACCAATATTAGCCTGACTCTCCCGGTGCTGAAGGGCGCTAAGATGTAATTGCCAATCTGATTATTTCCTGTGATGATAAACTCAAAAGCGACATCCTAAATGAGTTCCTTAGCCGCTAAATATGCACATCCTCCTTTTCAAATGGGACCTGTCTTTATCAACCTATTACAGAATATCTAGTTGTGTGTATGCATGCATGCAGAGTAGAAAGAGGAAATAAGTGATGGTGGATATAAAGGACTGCTACTGCAGACATACAGTAAATCTAAGCACTGTTACACTGCAAGCTCTCCCTCCTCAGCACTCCCTTTTGTCCTCTCCCCACTACCTTTCTCTTCGATCGCTGTCTTACTCTTTCACCTCATTATCTCTTTTCTCCCTATCACCTCTCTCGCGTCATGTCCTTTTCCTCTATTCCCTCTCTTTCTCTCTCCCTCTATGTCTGTCTGTCTCTGTCTCTCCTACTCATTCTCTCTCTACAATATCCCTTTCTCTCTCTCTCTCTCTCTCTCTCTCTCTCTCTCTCTCTCTCTCTCTCTCTCTCTCAAATTGACGTAATGTATTCCGACTCAGGGCCCAGTCTTCCCTGTCGGTAATTGCTTTGAATTGGACTCTGACCCGTGTCTCTTAGCACGACTTAATACACACTCCTTCTCTCAAACACTCTACAGTCCATGTGTTACTGCCAGGATAAGGGGTTGCTGGTGGCAACAGGGACATACAGGAAGGAAAGGGGGGTCGGTGTGAGACTGTCAATAGCAAGATCCCTAAATTGTAAACTTCAGTATGAGATAGTTGTCAGAGTCCCCCCTGACATCCAATAGAAAAGATTCAAGTTGTTTCTGTTGTATCTAACCCTATTGGAGTGTGGATTAAGCAGTGCTATGGGACATGGGTCAGAGTTCAATTCAAAGCAATTAGAGATGAGAAATACTGGGACCTGCGTCAGAATACATTATGCCAATTTGAGATAGACAAAAGACAGAAAAGAGAAATGAAAGAGAGGCAGTAGTGAAAGAATGAGGTCCCTTTTTGGACATCTGTTTTCAGCAAGATGACCACATCACAGGATGACCATTTAATTATGCTAGTTCTTCTTCTGATGACAGTCAACATATAGGACAACCCAGGATAGTCATTCATCAAAAGATTATGTTACTGGGTTTTTCTTTCTCTCACATTCAGCCATCCTTGGTTCAGTGATGGGTTGTAATAGAATCCAGAGGTCAGCTGATACTGTGGATGCAAATCAGAATATTTTTATTTCATATGCTTTTTTTACCAAGTTTAGCATCACACAAATTTTCCATCACACACAGTTTACTATCGCACAAGCATCAGAGCAGAGCAACAACATCCTGCACCCAGGCTGCAGAATATCAAGCTGGCGAGTGAGGTCAGAGAAAAATACATAAAATCACATTGTATGATTTTTTAATAATTATTTTGCATTATTTTACATGCTTTGTAAGTAGGAAAACCTGCAAAATCAGCAGTGTATCAAATACTTGTTCTCCCCACTGTATGTCTGTGCACGCGTAGGTTTGTGTTGAACTGTAAGCAAGTGGCTGTCACCTTGGTAAAAAGAAGGTAGCTATCGTCACAGTGACAACCCAAGATAAGAAACTGTAACAGTTTGATAACTTCAGTGGATTAGCATCATGCAGGCACCAAGATCTCAGTTTTTTGTATTTTGCCTTTAAAAAAAGGTCTGCAATGAAACGTTATATTCTTTTGGCAACAACAATAAGACTTCTAATTTGCGTATTTTGCGAAATGGACAATACAAGTCGTGTAGTGTCTATTGTGTAAACGTTCAAAGGAAAACTATGTGGGGTAAAATATAAATGAAAAATTTGTATTTAAATAATATATTTTATTAGGTAAAGAATATTATAAGGTGGACCACACTGAGAAATGCTTGGAGCTTAATGTTAAGAACGCTTCTAATACATAAACATATTTGTAATGTAATTTGTTGTTCATTGTGTAATAAATCTGGGATTCGACTCATGAACTCTTTTAGAGAATCATTAATTAAGGGGAGTATAATAACCTAAGTAGGTTGTTAATAAGGAATGATGTTAAGCAAGTATTGTCAAATAATGTTAAGAAAGTTGACAAAGAGGAGAGACTGGAGTAAAGAGATGACATAATTGCAATACATAAACAGGAAACCAGGCAAGCCTAATTCAACCATCCTTCTTGAAATTCGAACCTGGGTCACCCACCTGGAAGGCTGTGTCGTTAACCACTACGTTAACCATAACAACATACTTTTTACTTCCATTCGTGAATGACATTGATACAATACTATCAATAAAGGTGACAATTTCATAATGTGAGAATTGTGGAATCTAATAGAAATAGTCGCAATACTGTATAACCGTTTATTGTGGCCCACAAATAAAATGTATAAATGTTTTTGCTTTCAATGGATTTAAACTTAGGTTTTCCACGTAAAAGGCACTGTTTTTAACCACTACACCATAGAATTACACATTTCAGCAGTCGCTAGACACCATTGAGCATTTCTTATTAAGTTTACCTCCACCATAGCGTCTTTGAACTGTATGGCTTCTGCCAGTAATAGGCTTATTAGTATCTACTAACTTTCTTGGAATAATAAAAATTAAGCAATTGCTAGTGAGACTGAAGATAAACTTTTCCATGACATTTTCCATTCCATTTAACTGCATACTGTTTTAGTTAAGGCTTACTACAATGTAACTACTGTGTGTTGTGGCTAGCAAATGTGTTGGAAGGGAAACTCGAAAATCCACCAGAAACAGTCACAAAAAAAGCTTAACTTTTTTATTTCAGGTTTAATATAACGCAGATACTGAAGGTTTAAGCCAGCAAAGTTATCATCTATACAGAATAATTCATCATGTGTACTTCACTTTGCCTGTAAGGAGATACGAACGCGGGACCTATAGTTTATAGGTCCACTTCTCTAACAACTATGCTATTTAACAAGGGATACTCAGTCAATCAGTCACTGACTCAGTCAGAAAGAGACATTCGCTCTTCTTTGCCGGCTCTGCTTACGCGGTCCGGCAAAAACACATGTAATTATATTTGCGAGAAATGGAGGATTGGAGATATAGGACTTTCAAGAGGCAGGATATAGTATGATGCTGAAAGTGTGTTGCCAAGAAATGTTGTGTGTGACCAGTATGTTAAAGATGGACGCAGAAACAACTAAATTTTCATCGGAAATAAAAAGATTGTGTTCAACATAATTATTATTATCTGAAATTAATGTATATGTGACATAGAAAGGCAATTTATTATTTTGGCTGATAAAAGAAATGCTTGTCTGTGGATGTTTTCATCCAACAGTCCCCTTGGCAGGTGAGCCAAAAGTAAATTTCAGACAATGTGTCCTAATGTGGACACCCAAGGACATGTTAGAAACACTACTTTTCCCTGATCCCATTGTCTAAAGCTAATCCGTTGGAAACCTCTGGCATCTGCTGGAAACCATTGGTTCTGATCTGGTAAGAATCTCCTCCACCTCCTCACGCACACGCACACACACAAACACAGATGCGGGTCTCCACCCCAATAGCCTACAGTCCTTACACAAAGGCCAAGAACAATAGCAGCTCTGCACAGCAAATCCAATTACAACAGGCTTTCACACCACATTACAGGACACTTCCGAGGGTGTGTGTGTGTATATGCGTGAGTGCATGGAAAGATAGAGAGATCCTGCAAGCACTGTAAATCTCACTGCCATGTGGAGCTGGAAGGAGTTGGAGGACGTGCTGCAAAATGGTAGTGAACTGGCTTTATGGGCCATTGTTGAGAAGAAGAGATGTGTATGCACATGCCCTACCATTCAAAAGTTTAGGGTCACTTAGAAATGTCCTTGTTTTCCATGAATACATACATGAATTGAGTTTGAATTGGAATTATAGAAAAAAAAGCAATATTAGGAAATATAGTCATTGACAAGGTTAGAAATAATGATTGTGTCCTTAAAACTTTGCTGCAATTACAGCCTTGCAATCAATTTGTTGAGGAAATCTGAAGAGATTCCACCCCATGCTTCTTGAAGCACCTCTCACAAATTGGATTGGCCTTCAGTTTGCATACTGCCACCACAAATCTACGGAGGATGCCATCGCCCTGACTGCACACACTGCACACACCACCCCTGGAAAACGGTGACCCATATGTGAGGATGCTGTTTGTGGACTACACCTCAGCATTCAACACTATTGTGCCCGCTAAGCTCGTTCCAAAACTCAGGACCCTGGGCTGTAAGACCTCCATTTGCAGCTGGATCCTGGACTTCCTGACGCTAAGCTCGTTCCAAAACTCAGGACCCTGGGCTGTAAGACCTCCATTTGCAGCTGGATCCTGGACTTCCTGACGCAAAGCTCGTTCCAAAGCTCAGGACCCTGGGCCATAACACCTCCATTTGCAACTGGATCCTGGACCTCCTCATGAGTATTCCCCAGAATGGGCAACCTCCCCAAATGACATCCTCTGATCTGATGAGTCATGTTTTCTATTATATCACATGGATGGCCAGGTGCGTGTGCATCGCTTACCTGGAGCACATGTGGGCAAGCTGGCCGAGGCAGTGTGATGTTTTGGGCAATGTTCTTCTGGGAAACCTGCTATTCATGTTGATGTTACTTTGACATGTACCATCTACCTGGGCATTGTTGCAGAACAAGTGCACCCTTTCATTGTTTGAGGAACATAACAAGCTAAAGGTGTTGACTTTGCCTCCAAATTACTCAGCTCTCAATCCAATCGGGCATCTGTGGGATGTGCTGGACAGACAGGTCCGATCCATGGAGGCCCCACCTTGCAACTTACAATAATTAAAGGATCGGCAGCTAACGTCTTGGTGCCAGATACCACAGCACACCTTCAAAGGTCTAATGGAGTCCATGCCTCGACAGGTCAGGGCTGTTTTGGCAACAAAAGGAAGACCTACACAATATTAGACAGGTGATAATAATGTTAAGGCTGATCGGTGTATAGATATAGGCATGTATCTACATTATTTGAAGTTGTTTCCAATCAATTTTGTTATGTATATTTTGTATTTCCTGCTATTATTTTTGCTTTAAATATTTCTTAATTAATATGTAGATGTCGTGTGCCTGGTCAGAATGCCACATTATTCGGTGCACGTGAAAAATCTAATATAGACTTTTTGACTTTGACACTTGTTACGTACCATATGGTTAAGCTGCTCCCACAGCAGCTTAATAGGGTTGAGATCCAGTGACTGTGCTGGCCAATCCAGTATTTAGAATACAGCCTGACTGCTTCTTCCCTAAATTGTTCTTGCATAGTTTGGAGCTGTGCTTTGGGTCATTTTACTGTTGTAAGAGGAAACTGGCTCCAATCAAGTGCCATCCACAGGGTATGACATGACGGTGCAAAATGGGGTGATAGCATTCCTTCTTCAAGATCCCTTTAACTTTGCACAAAACTCACTTTACCACCACCAAAGCACCCCCACATCATCACATTGCTTGCACCATGCTAGACAGATGGTGTCAAGGTCACCTCCAGCATCTGTTCTTTTAACATGCATCTGATGAATGTTCTTCTTTGTGATCCGAACACTTCAACCTTGAATTTGTCTGTCCAGGGGCCTAAGTCCAGTATCTATGTTCTTTTGCCCATCTTAATCTTTTTTTTTTTATTGAACAGTCTGAGATATGTCTTTTTCTTTGCAACCCGGCCTAGAAGGCCATCATCCCAGAGAAATCACCTCACTGTTGACGTTGAGACTGGCGATTTGTCGGTGCACTTTAATGAAGTTGCCAGGTGAGGACCTGTGAGGCATCTGTTTCTCTAACTAGACACTAAGGTATTTGTCGGCTTGCTTAGTTCTGCTCTGTTGTGTGAAGGGAGTAGTACACAATGTTGTACAAGATCTTCAGTTTGGCAATAGCCAACATTTCTCAGTGACTGACAAGTTTCAGAAGAAAGTATTTGTTTCAGGACATTTTGTGCTTGTAATTGAACCCACATTTGCTGATGCTCCATACACTCAACTGGCCTAAATCCTTTTTAAATTAGCACAACAGTTTTTAGCTGTGGTAACATAATTGCAAAAGTGTTTAAAGGGTTTAAAAAGATTTTATATATATAATAAACTAGGATTAGCCATTGTACCACTAAAGTAATGGTTGTTGATAATGGGCCTCTGAAAACTTATGTAGATATGCCATAAAAAATCGGCCTCTTCCCGATACAATAGTCATTTACAACATTAACAATGTCTACACTGTATTTCAGTTTTATGCTATTTTTATGGAAATAAAGTGTTTTTTTCTTTGGAAAACAAGGACGTTTCTAATTGACCCCAAACTTTTGAATGGTAGTGTGTATGTTTGTCTCTAGTTGTTTGTTTCCAGTCTATCAGTGTGATGGCCTGTGGCCCCTCTCGCTTTCTCACATGGACACACACACACACACACACACACACTCACACACTCACACACTCACACACTCACACACTCACACACTCACACACTCACACACTTTATGACTGAGGACTGAGATGACATGCTCTGCTCTCAGGATTAATGGGGTTTACTCTGTGTCTTGTTCGCCAGTCACAGGAGTCAAACCCTTTGAAAGGGAACTGATGAAGAGAGATATTACACGTATTAGAGTAAAGACAGGTCCTATGTTTCTTGCTTTAATCCGGTACTGGTTACATAGTTGGCCAAATAAATGCTGAGTTATTTTGAAGCAAGCAGTTAGTTTGCATAAATAAACCAAAATGTGAGGTTTTTCACATAAACATCTGTTAATTCAAGGGTGCACTATTTCTCTCTGGGCAATAATGGGGATTGGCCTGCGGAAAGTGTCCACTCCCCAAAAAGAATTATACATTTCGTATGCACTTAATAATTTGTTATAGTCACTCAGGATAAGACTTTCAACGAGATTACTACAAGTTCAGCAATTCAATCTCTTCTAATTTAATATGCATGTTATTTGGCTTTCAGAACATATTTTTTACTACCACTGAGACTGATTGTCTTTCATGTTCATCATGTTAAAAGCAATAACGAAATATGTCTGTTTATAAATCCCTCTCAGCGATACACTGTCTGTTAAGTAGCACAGCTGTCTCACTAAGGGAGAGCAGTTGAACTACTGCAAGGATCACATCATCGGGCCATATAACCTATGCCGAAAGAAATTATAGATGGAAAAATCCTGTCACAGCGAAAATACAACATCTGTGAAGCGAAATCAATTGTTACATATCTCTCTCAAGATGTCAGAAAATGTTTACTATATGTGCCAGTATAATGAGATGACAGTTTTCTAAATGGTGAAACAATGCTAGCTATCACTAGAGCTATTGTTGTGCTATTACCTCTGGTGTTCTTATCTTTGGAAAAAGACGGCTCTTCAGTGATGGAACTTCAACGACAAGTTCCACGTTAGTAGTTCTTCTGTTCACTACACTGCACAGATGCACGATAAGCCCATGGGCATGTCCTCGTTTCTTGTTAGATGTGTCAGGAAAGGTTAGACTGTGAACCCTGAATTCAAATGTATCACATAAAATGTATACGTCATGCATCGCAATGGACTGGGCTTCACAGGTTTTAAATGTAATCATTGACGGAACATAAACTTTTCGCTGTCCATTCTCGTAATTACAAAAAAGTTCAGCCCTATCACTCTGGTTCAAGGGGTTAAGGAGGGTGACTATGTAGACTGGTTATGTAAGCCTCGCTTGAGCTCTAACATGGCCTCCCTAAGCGAGAGGGAAAGTCCAACAATGATTTTGAAACATTCAGTCACGTATTCCATTTTTGCTGATATTTTATTAGAACTGCCTTTGATGGCCAGAGTTGATGAACCCTGCTCTTAGAGCCTTTTACCAGTGTGAGGGGTAATGAAAAGGGGGGCATCTCTGTATTGCCACACATTGCAAGGAACAGTCTGGGACAGCAGTGTCTCTGTGAGTGAACTACAACACAAAAATATTAAGATGAACAGAGATAGGCAAAGAGCGAGGGAGAGAGAGAAAGGGGCTAGAGTCAATGGAGAGGGAGTGAGTGCGTGGGAGAGGAAAAGAGACAACAGGGAATGACAGAAGACAAGACAGGAGAGAGTATTTGAATGTAAAGATCCCCCTTACTGGGTCTGGGAGCCACACTACTGTTTTTTAAACATCTAAATGAATAAGGAACAACACTACCTTATTCATTTAGATGCTCAAATGTGGCAGCATGTTAGAGAAAACATGGTAAACAAAAAGAAACATAACTCCAGATCTTCGTCTTTGCTGAAGGAGAGCTAATAGGCCCCAGAAGAAAGGGAGAAAGGGAAGAGAGACCAACTGACAGACAGATTAGTGAAAAGCAGACACTAAAGGTAGAAGAAAAAACAGGAGAAAAATGAGTGAGAGAGAGAAGAGCTAACCAAGCACTCTGTAAGCAAACCAAGAGACTCCACCAGCCTCATTTGCCTACCAGTGAGAGAAGAAATGGGGCCATTGTAGGTAGCTCTCATCTCTGAAGAGAATGGGGTGCAATTTGGCGGACCTGCCAAATCTGGTGTTCTCTGGTGAATGCCAGTCGAGCTGCACAGTGCTAGGCTGTGAACACAGGTCCCAATAGAGGATGTCCGGACCTAATGCTACCCTCATGGAGTCTCTTTCTGACAGTTTGGTCAGAAACATGCACAAAAGTAGCCCGCTAGAGGCAATTTTTTAGGACTCGGGCAGTGCTCCTCCTGTTCCTCTTCGCACAGAGGAGCAGATACCGGGTCCTGCTGCTGGGTGATGCCCTTCTACGGCCCTGTCCAGCTCTCCTCGCGTAACTGCCCCTATCCAGATATCTCATCCAGAGGTTGCCAAAAGTGGTGGGTCAAAATTCAGGACATATTGGGGCCATTCTCGGGAACAAGACAATTTTTCCTTAACTTGTGAGGTAAACTTCGGTGTCCTACTTGTATGCTTAGTTGACAAAAGATTCACATACATTTTAGTAACTCAGAAGTCCATTATCGCAATGGACAAGGCATGCATGTAACATTTATACGGTCCCCTCAAAAAGTATTGGAACGGCAAGGCAAATTTCAGGCTTTTACCGCAGCTTCTTTCAGTTCATGTTTGTTTTGGGGTGTTTCTCCCTTCAGTCTCCTCTTAAGGAGGTGAAATGCATGCTCTATTGGGTTAAGGTCAGGTGATTGACATGGCCAGTCTAAAACCTTCCACTTTTCTCGCTTGATGAAGTCCTTTGTTTTGTTGGCAGTGTGCTTTGGGTCATTGTCCTGCTGCATGATAAACTTCCTCCCGATTAGTTTCAATACTTTTTTCCATAAATTTGCAGACAAAATGTTTCTGTACCCTTCTGAATTCATTCTGCTGCTACCATTATCAGTTACATCATCAATAAATATTAATGAGCCTGTTCCAGAAGCAGCCATGCACACCCAAGCCATGACATTATCTCCACCATGCTTCACAGATTAGCTATTATGCTTCGGATCATAAGCAGTTCCTTTCTTTCTCCACATTTTGGCCTTTCAATCACTTTGGTAGAGATTACTCTTGGTCTCATCAGTCCATAAGATTGTGTTCCAGAACTTTTGCGTCTCCTCTCTGTTCTTTTTTGCAAATTTCAATCTGGCCTTACGATTCTTACTGCTGATGAGCGGTTTGCATCTTGTGGTGTGGCCTCTATATTTCTGCTTCTTCGAACAGTGGATTGTGATACCTTCACCCCAGCACTGTGGAGGTCGTTTGTGATGTCACTTACTGATGTTTTGGGGGTTTTCTCAAGATATTTCTGTCATCAACTAATGTTGTTTTCCTTGGCCGACCTGTTTGATGTCTGTTGCTCAATACACCAGTAGTTTCTTTCTTTTTCAAGACATTGCAAGTTTTTGTGCTTTGCCCAGTGTTTGTCCTGTGGCTCTGATCGATCGACCTTCTTTTCTCAACTTGACTATGGCTTGCTTTTCTCCCATAGACAGCTATCTGGACTTCATGTTAGTTTATCCTCTTTAACAAGAAATACAGTCTTTATAGGTTTAAACCAATGATGGAATCTTAGACTAGTCATGGAGAGCGATTTAATGTTTGAACAATCAACCTAAAAGGCAAAACCTGGGCAACAAGAAACACCTGTCAGTCACATGTTCCAATACTTTTGCACACTTGAAATGGGTGGGTTCAAACAAAGGGCGGTATGTCCTAAGTTGTTTAACACAACTAGATGTGAATACCAGGAAATGAAATCTGAAAATCTGAACTCTTGTCTCATACTCATCTTTTGATCTTAAACCCAAATGTCTTCAGGGAACAACAAAAACAAAGGAATTTGCCATGCCGTTCCAATACTTTTGGAGGGGACTGTAGATGGGTATAATATGTTGCATAATCAATTATTAAATTGATCAACAGTGCACTTCAAAAAGGTGTTTATATAATGATACTCCCATTCCATAAATCAGATTCTGGCCGGGTGTTTGTGGCCGGGTGTTTTGTGAAAGCACTTTGTGACAACTGCTGTTGTAAAAAGGGCTTAATGAAGTAAATTTGATTGATTTGATTGATTGAGATTCTATTGAATCACGTCACTATGTATGATGGCTGACTGCAAAAGACAGTTTTGTTGGCATTAGAATTCATTAGCTACTTATCCTAGTGGATTAGTCATCTTCCACCATTATGGTTATGGTTCGACAAAATTATTTATATTTTCCGTGTAGACGACTGGACTTTTTTGCTATCTAGGTTTTGACAGGTTTACAAATGTCAACTTAACAACCCCATGTCAATCTCAATTTAACAAACTCACTTAATTAGTGTCCAACAGAACATTTCATCTGTACTCGTCTTTCTCCTGTGGCAAACAAATGTAATCAGGGAGCTTAATACTACTTAGCTAGCTAGTTAATAATGTAATGTAAGCTAGCTCTCTAGTTAACACATAGTCACTACAAATGCGGGCTACTAAATGTAACAATAGCAGTTTGGTTAGTTATGGATATTTCAATTTTATTGTGATTGGGAGGGAGTTTAAGGGAGAGTGACTTGTTTTTTTATTAATAAAATGTTTGCATACTTAGCGTTTTCACCTGACAAGAAGGCAGATGATAGGGGAGCATGAGCAAAAATAGTTGTTAGTAATATCCATCTGCAATGACTCGATTCTAACAGTTGCCAAGCAATGATTCGTTGAGAGGCGTGGTTAATGCTCTGCCTCTGGGGACAAGTTAGCTGTAGCTAGGAGATCACTCTCAGTCTGACAGGTGCATTCACCTGTTGCAGTCAGCATTTGAGGTTGTGTGTTATATCTTATCACTTTGTTCAATTGTAAGAAATGCACTTTTATTTTTTTCATAGCAAAAGTTTTGTATTGGATACATTGAATGCACTCAATACTCCACTGCTTTAAAGGTTGTGGGGCAGCATCACATCACTTTGGAAAGTACTGGGGCAAATGCCACCTCACCACACATTTGCCGGCAGCTCTGATCTCATCCATGCTCTTGAGACTTCACTGGGAGAAACAGCAAACCTTCTTGAGATGGAATGTATGGATGTGCAATCCTGGAGCTGGACTGCCTGTGCAATGTGAAAGGTACCGCCTCATACTAGCAGTAGTGACAAGAATACTAGTAAAATGCAAAACCTGAGAAGAATCAGTGCTTTTGCCTCTCCAGTGCACCTGTTGTCACTATAATTAGCAGCAATACAGGTGACACTGATTAACAATCACGTATGCTTCCTAACTGGACAAACTGATATCCCTGAAGTTGAACTGACATGGTGTTATAATGTGATAATTACATGTCCCCTTAATTGTTTTGAGTAGTGTATATTCAAAGAAACACAAATGGAATGGCACAATGGCACCAACCCCTCACCAGTGTCCGGATACACAGCACAAGGGGCTGAAACACAAATAGATACCATCACTTTAATATTGAAACTTAATTAAAAGAGAGCTAAAACCATACACAGCCAAAATAAAACAAATGAATCTCGTAAGCACCCGGGTGCGCTGCATTGGGATGACAAATTGCTAATTGCTTTCGATTTAATGAGACTATGAGAGCCTGGAACAGTTGGTGGCAAACTACTTTGAAGAGCTTCAATCACAGACAGTCAAAGTACCTGAAACAGCTGCTGTAAATACTGGCAGCTAGCATAGATTTTGCTGATAAGCACTTTGTAAAAAAAGTGTGGAAAGTGTACAACTGCACATACTTAAGTGTACATACTTAATAATAAAGTGATACAGTAATGCAATACTATCTTCTGGCCTTTTTTATTTGCATCATTTATTTCTTCCCAGGTATGTTAACTGAGAGCACGTTCTAATGTTCAGGCATGACCTGGGAATCAATTCACTGACTTGCTCAGGAACCAAAAAGTAGATTCTACCTAGCATCCTTCCTATTGTTTGTCAGATGCTTTAATCCCTACGCATAACTGTCGCCCCCACTTTCTAAGGGCAACAACAGACATTTTTCCTCGGCTCAAAACCCTAAGATATCATGCATTTCACAGTTGAGCGAAGCACAGTGTCAAGCAAAAGAGCCTCTGGATGGAGAGCATGTTGTGGGTGTTAAGTGTCTTGTTAAAGTACATAACAGCAGAAGATTGTGTTTCAATCCAAAACCAGCAGCTTTCCAGTTTCCAGGTCAAATCCTCCCCATTTACTTTCTTTCATGGCTGGCCCAGGATTCAAACTCGGAAGGATGGAATGTGTATTCTGCAACCTGAATTGGCTGTTGAACACCAGCGGTTGGTTATGAATCTGTAATTAAACGGTAATACATGCTTAATTGAAGCGTTGAATTGTTCTGGGCAGACTCGTCTGAGGGCTTATGCAAATCCAGTGAGCAGCAAAGCATAACAAAGCTCAGCGAAGTGGGATCCAGTGGCAGTGCTTTGGATAGGTCACAAATGGTAACAGAAACGCGTGGAGACGTTTGTTACTGTGGGCAGAGGTCAGAAACACACACACAAAAAGACTTGCTGGAATGCACAACACACACACAAACACAAAAGAAGAGGTATTCCAAGACTGTGACACACACATTCATATAATCATACGTATGCACACGTACAAACACAGGTGACCACATTGAAGGAGACACAAATTACGCTCTCCATTTTTCGCTCTCCCTCTCAATCCCTCCCAAACACGCTCATGACAAACCACTCCATTGTCATTTGGGATGTTCAGCCAATTCACTTGGTGGAACAAAGCAAATCTGCTGTTTTGAAGTTTCTCTGGGTCTTTTTGGTCAACTTCTCTTTGACATTTTGCAGATAAGGTGGCTTGCTGCACTCAACATATCATGAAAAGCAAGCAGGCCAAAAGGAGTTCAGCTCTTGTTAAATTCTTATGACACTGATGCCACAGTAATCAGAGTGTGGAGTAGGAATATTGCCCAAAAAACACCGGAGCATGGTGGTAGTGTTCTAAGGAGTTTGCACATGTGCACATTTGTTTGCTTACAATATGATTGTACCTTTTGGGTCAATTGTGTGTGTGTGTGTGTGTGTGTGTGTGTGTGTGTGAGGCAGAGAGAGAGAAAAAATTTGAATCTAACCCCACGGTCCTTGAATTTTGGAGATGTTGGGTTTAGGTATTGGGTATCAAATAACAGCCATGTGTGTCTGCACCCAGCTTGGATTCTAGTGGACTGCAAATTTAATTGACTGTTGTGTATATGTGTAATGAAGCCAAAAAACAGGAATGTGGACTGATACCGATCCATCTGTGTTCATGCTACCAATTAGCGTGAAGTGACAAAGCAGTTAATATCCCTGTGAGGTTCATCATAATATAGCTCATGAAGGTTACGAGGATTATGGGGTAGAGAAACAAAACAACTATTTTACTCACTAAACCATCAACGCTGAAGGGCAGCAAAGAAATTTGAATAGACACACACACACACACACACACACACACACACTCACACACACACAGACGCACACACACACCTAATGCAGACTCATTCTCCCAGCTTGTATGACAGGGTTGTCAATACCATGTAGAAACACTACAACTGATAAAGAGCTAGCACCACCATCAAGACATAATGTTTTACAGACAATGGTATTTATCTAAAGAGAGAGATGGAGAGAGAATGAGATGAGTAACAAGGTGAGAAAGTGAGAGAAGGAAAAAGTGAAATGAAGAGATTAATGCGAGGAGAGAGTGATACAATGAGAGACATGGAGAGGAGAGACAAGGAGGAGGGAGATGTATGACCATGTTTGACGGATTTCCCACAGATCACACAGACCCTAGTAAAAATTTGATTAATTAAACTCACATCAATTTAAGATAAAACACAGCAATGTTAAATCACAGCAGTCAGATTTGCGAACATTGTAAACATAACTGTTATGTATTTCCTTTTCCACTTGATTTTGCAAAGCAAACAAAAATGACTTACACCAATAAATCTTTTAATTAAATTGACATCAAAGATGAATATGTAACAGGAGATGACAAGAAACAGAAAGAAAAAGAACAGGGAAAAATGGCAAGAGAAAGTCTGAGTAGGAAAGGAACATCTAAAGAAGAATGAGAGAAAAAACTAGGGAGAGAGAAATAGAGAAATAAAGAGAGAAGTGAGATGGAGTAAGTGAAGCCTGAAAGGTCAGCCTGAAAGAACTAAACAGAATGACTGGAAGAAAAAGAGAAAGACAAATCGGCCCTGTCAAGGGCTCCAATGCCACCCAGCATGTCACAGCTCTCTACAATATTAATTACATTAGCCTAGGTGGTGAATAATTAAGCAGGCCTATTTAACAAGCTTGCATTATTTAGAAGAAGAACAGGGCTTGTGTATATAATGTGATCGATAAGCCTGGAGTTTAGCTAATGAAAGGGTAAAGGAGAGTGAGTGTCAGAGACAGTTGGAGCAGGAGCATGTACTGTGAGGATGGGAAGACGTCTGTGTGGGAGGGGGCATTGTGTGTGTGTGTGTGTGTGTACAAGAGAGAAAGGTGGAGGGGGTCTGCAAATACAGAATTTAGTTTTTATCATACTGTTCACAAATGTTGTAGTTTATTTGGCACATGAATAGGAAAATGTTTGTTTGTATCAACATAAGGGTGCAAATGTAAATTGGATATTACAGTGTAAGAGATTTTTACACATATTCCTATGCAAGGAGTGGGAACCTTAATGAGCTTCCATGAACATGAAAAATAATCTAGTACCAGTAGTTATGCTTGTGTATATTTTATGTTTGAGTGTGAGTGTGAGTATGTGCATGGTTGTTTGTTTGGTCAATTTAATGGCTTGCTGTTTTTGAGCTTCATAGGATCTAACGGCCCTAATACAAACCCAATGTCTTATTGTAGCTGGATACATAACGCATGGCTACGGTGTGGGTTCCTTGGTAATGTTTTAGCTAAATAACTTAATATTGGTACAGAAACCTTTGTTTGCAATTACAGAGATCCTAGGTGTCCTGTAGTTATTGACCAAGTTTGCACACAATGCAGCAAGGATTTTGGCCCACTCCTCCATACAGACCTACTCCAGAACCTTCTGGTTTTGGGGCTGTTGTTGGGCAATACAGACTTTCAGCTCCCTCCAAAGATTTTCTATTGGGTTCAGGTCTGGAGACTGGCTAGGCCACTCCAGGAACTTGAGATGCTTCTTACGGAGCCACTCCTTAGTTGCCCTGGCTGTGTGTTTCGGGTTGTTGTCATCCTGGACGACCCAGCCACGAGCCATCTTCAGTGCTCTTACTGAGGGAAGGAGGTTGATGGCCAAGATCTTGTGATACATGGCCCCATCCATCCTCCCCTCAATACGGTGCAGTCGTCCTGTCCCCTTTGCAGAAAAGCATCCCCAAAGAATGATGTTTCCAACTCCATGCTTCACGTTTGGATGGTGTTCTGAGGGTTGTACTCATCCTTCTTCTTCCTCCAAACACAGCAACCAAAAAGCTCTATTTTTGTCTCATCAGACCACATGACCTTCTCCCATTCCTCCTCTGAATCATCCAGATGGTCATTGACAAACTTCAGACGGGCCTGGACATGCACTGGCTTAAGCAGGGGGACCTTGTGGGCACTGCAGGATTCTAAGCCATGACGGCATAGTGTGTTACTAATGGTTTTCTTTGAGACTGTGGTCCCAGCTCTCTTCAGGTCATTGACCAGGTCCTGCCGTTTCGTTCTGGGCTGATCCATCACCTTCTTCATGATCATTGATGCCCCAAAAGGTGAGATCTTGCATGGAGCCCCAGACCAAGGGAGATTTACAGTCATCTTGAACTTCTTCCATTTTCTAATAATTGCGCCAACAGTTGTTGCCTTCTCACCAAGCTGGTTGCCTATTGTCCTGTAGCCCATCCCAGCCTTGTGCAGGTCTAAAATGTTGTCCCTGATGTCCTTACACAGCTCTCTGGCCTTGGCCATTGTGGAGAGGTTGGAGTCTGTTTGAGTGAGTGTGTGGATAGGTGTCTTTTATACAGGTAATGAGTTCAAACAGTTGCAGTTAATACCGGTAATGAGGGGAGAACAGGAGGGCTTCTTAAAGAAAAACAGGTCTGTGAGAGCCAGAATTACTGGTTGGCAGGTGATCAAATACTTATGTCATGCAATAAAATGCAAATTAATTATTTAAAAATCATACAATGTGATTTTCTGGATTTTTGTTTCTGGATTCCATCTCTCACAGTTGAAGTATACCTATGGTAAACATGACAGACCTCTACATGCTTTTTAGGTAGGAAAACCTGGAAAATCAGCAGTGTATCAAATACTTGTTCTCCCCACTGTAAATTACATTGTAAACTATGTAACATAGAAAACTATTTAAGGAATATTTATCAGTTTTTTTTACCCTATTTTACGACTTAATCCGCCAACAGCCCACGTCTCTTAGCATTGGTACTGAAACGGTACGCAGGCGCTAATCACCCCTTGTTGAATGTATGACGTCAATGGATGAATATGCAATACTCCCAGAATAATGAGAACTTCAGGCTATTGAAACATAATACAAATTACATTGGCTACTTATCACATGGGTTACCGTGTAGCAAGAGTAGCTTCTTGTGTAGGTTAATCGAAAATGTAAATCTACATTATTATAGAGGGAAAGAGAAACTAAATCACATACACATCCTATCGTCTCTCTTTGAATTTTCTCTGCTTATTTTACTTAAGATTAATATTATGCAACTGTATTAGGCTAAATAATTATTCACAAAACGAAATTCCATTGATATCTCCTCTGTTTTTACTAACCCCTCTTGGTTTTTCCATAACTTTTTTTTATGTCACCTATGGAAAAATGTTATATGCCAGTGATCTGTGAGACTAGAGCTATGCATTGGCATTGAAATCAAATCAATAGCTCCACTACAACCCGCGGGAGAAACCTGCAAAGACGCGCTATTCATAGCCTATTCATTTCGGTTTTTCAATAACTTATTCATTTATCATTTTGGACCTTGTCTTTTTCTATAATTTTTTGGGTATTTATTTTCGTATGATCAGACATTCAATACAAAACTTTCTTGTATTTTTCAAATTCATTAAGCATTTATAACAGACAAATTATTTTTACTTATATAGACTCTATATAGTTTGTTGACAAATTATTGTTGACAACCTAGATGAACTGATGCTCTGAACTGATACCTAACTGTAAGTGCAATCTCATTAAAACTTACTTGCAGTTTGCTAGGGTGTAGTAGATGGGGATGGATGGACCTTGTGAGGTTAAATCAGAACACAAATGTCAAGACCAAAGACACAGGAGAAATCAATTCACACAAGGAATGAAAAACTGAACATAGAATCATAACAAGTAGAACCTAAACACCCAACATGGAAATATAACATCTGGCTGTTACAGAACTTAGATGCACGACAGGAAGAAACTGCTCAGGAATGTTATCATCAGGCCATTCATTATTTTAAAACCGCAACAAAGTTGAATAGTTATAATGACAGAAAACTAAGAGTAGATCAATAACATTTAGTGCGTCTACCATAACATCTAATATGACTGGAAAACTGAAAAATAGAATGCAAATACACAGAATAATATTAATAATAATACCTTTTATTTGTTAGGAGCCTTTCTAAGCACTCAAGGTCACCAAACAAGACACAAATTACAAAAAAAAATTAAACAAACAAAACATTACTAAAAGCTGATGACTCATGATTATGAACATTGCCTTAAACAGATGAATAATGATAATGTTACAAATGCCAATGTGAAAAGATGAGTTTTAAGACAGGTTTAGAAAAAGAGAAGCGAGTTGATGTTACAGATGTCTGGTGGAAGAGAATTCCAGAGGCTAGGGGCAGAGCGGCTGAAGGCTCTAAACCCCAGTGGTCAAAAGGGCAGGAGGTACAGTGAGGTGAATAGAAGAAGACCTGAGAGTACAGCATGAAAAATAGTAGCTACAGAATAATAAGACCCTTTGTGCCTTTCATGTAAAGTTTGACTTGAATTCATTCCAATAAGCATTCTTCAACCAAAATCAGGAACCAGTCTTCAATGTCGATGCTGCTAATATTGTAAGTCGTAGCACATGTCAAATAGAGTAGGCCGCGTTTTAAACTGGTGGATTCTTGTTAGGTTTAGTTCTTTTCAGTTAGCATGTAAGCTCTTTTGTTGAAGATTAGATATTCAGATTCCCTGAAGGATAAGAAATCCCCACTCTTTGCCTTAGAAGGTAACAGTGATAATAGAATTTTCCTCCTTACCAATAAGACTCATCTATCTTGTGTTGTGTGTGTCTGAGGAAATGTGCTTGTGTGTGTGTCTGTGTGTCTCTTGGACACCATGAGCCTGTGGAGATTTATCAACCCTGACTTTGTGCGCACTCCCTGAGAAATTGACGTAAGCAAAAAGTTCAAAGACTTCATTCATAAATAAATCACACAGTAAATAATGGTGTTTGTGTTGTCTGTGGCAGGAACAAGTCTGTACGTTAGCAAGGCAAACTAGATTTTACGCTTGCTGCAAATTACATAGGAGTGACACCACAGGACACAACAAAAATGCATCAAGGAGGAGACAGTAAAAAAATTAGAGTTAAAGACAAGATGGAAGGCGAAAATTAATATCATGGGAGGTGAGATGAGAATGCAGGCGAGTGCAGGGTATGTAACTGTGATGCCATCATTCCAATTCCCGATTTGTGTGACATCATAGCAATCACTGGTTTTACACAACTGAATAAAACTGAATCACAACTTAAGCATACAGCTCTGGAAAAAATTAAGAGAGCACTGCAAAATGAACAGTTTCTCTGGTTTTTCTCTTCATATGTATGTGTTTGAATAAAATGAAAAATTTTGTTTTATTCTATAAACTACTGACAACATTACTCCAAAATCCCAAATAAAAATATTGCAGAAAATAACAAATGGTCAAAATAACCAAATAAGAAACCAGGCAAGCCTAGATCAGCTGGCCTGCAATAGTGTTGCCCTCTCGAGATTCAATCCCAGGTCGCCCACATGGAAGGCTGTGTCGTTAACCACTACATCAGAGCTGGACACTTGACTGGTGTCAGTATAGATTTGTGTCTACTCAGAACAAATCCTCTTTTGCCACTGGCTGTTTCAACTGCTAATTGGCCATTTGTGAATGAAATTGATGCAGTTAAACTGACCAACGTTTCTTACTAAGTTTACCATCATCACAAATAGCATCTATGAACTGTATGGCGTTAACCACTGGCCATTTTAACAGCCTATTAGTCAGTAATAGGCTTTACCACTATCTACTAACTTACTGGAATATTAAAGAATTTAGCAATTGCTAGTGAATCTGGCAAAGCTATTTCATTTCATGGCATAAGAACGTATTTCTTTCTTTCATGTCATTACAACGTAATTTTTCTTTGATTCATGAATGACTTTGATACAATAAACTATCAATAAAGGTGATGATAACTAACTTTTTAATTAAGTGAAAAGACGATTAAATCGTGGAATGTACCAGAAATAGCCGCAATACTGTATAACCAAAGTTTTATTGCAGCCCACAAATAAAATTAATAAACGTCATTGCTCTCAATGGATACGATCTTAGGTCTTCCACATGAAAGGCATTGTCTTTAACCACTACGCCACAGCATTACAAGCTTCAGCAGTCACTAGACACCATTGAGTATTGTGTTTAACTACTAACATTTACCTCCATCATAGCATCTACAAACTGTATGGCTTTTGCCACTGGCTGTTTAACAGCTTATTAGCCAGTAATAGGCTTACTAGTATATACTATCTTCCTAGGAATATTCATAAGACTTCAGCAATTGCTAGCAACACTGAAGAAGAACTTTTACATGCCAGAAAAAGTCGCAATATAACCGTATACAGTTATATTTAAGGCTAAATAGTACGTAAATACTGCATGTTGTAGCCAGAAAATGTGTTTGTCTATCCAGACCCTAAACGAATGAACGGATGCGCACTTTGAAAATCAACCAGAATCAGTGGCAATATAACTGGAAACTGTTTTATTTCAGACTTACTAGAATGTAGATACTGGAGGTTTTAGCTAGTGTGGTTTTCATCTATACGGAAAAATGCATGATTTTTTATGCCACTCCTGGCTCGAACACTCAAGTAGCTCGGCTTTGTTGGGTGGCTTGTTGACCATCCATTGTCTAATAATTTTGATAGATCTTAACATTCCTTATAATTCTCCCCCAAAATCCCAGAATATTGGATCACTGACTTATTACATTTACCGTTAAAACAAGAAATCCACTTTGCTCTGCAAACAATGAGTTTCAAAAGCCGTACTATAAATTCTCGGACTAAAAATAGATTTCTTGATTTTCTTCCAAGTTCGCTCATCAGTAACAAAGTAAATAAATCTGCCAACAATCTGATTAAGGATCTAAACGCAACACTGAGAAATATATTAGATTCGGTTGCAACACTACAAACAAAAGAAATACGCAACAAGAAACTTGTTGCATTCAAGCAAGCCTCCAGAAAATTGGAGCAAAAGTGGTGCTCCACCAAGTTGGAAGTTTTCAGAATAGCCTGCATAGCCAGTACACTAAAATACCGAAAAGCACTCACATCTGCTCGGTCAGCGTATTTCTCCAACCTGATTGAGGTGAACAAAAACAAACGCTCAACATGTGAAGTGGGTCTTCACTTTAGGTGTAACTAATTAACTTCTTTGATGAAAATATCATCACCATAAGAAAACCAATAACGGACTCCTTAAATAAATATAGTCTCGAAAATCTCAGTTTTTCTGAGAATGTCCTGAGCCTCCCTGACCAGGTGTCAATGGGGACACTGGAACTTTTTGATCCCGTATTGCTCGACACATTCAATATATTTTTAATGAGTTCTAAACCCACAAATTGTCAGCTAGACCCGATTCGAACAAAATTACTTAAAAAGAAACTACTGGTGTACTGAGCAACAGATGTCGAACAGGTCGGCCAAGGAAAACAACAGTAGTTGATCACAGAAATATCATGAGAAAACCCCCAAAACATCAGCAAGTGAAAACACCAACGACCTCCACAGTGCAGCGGTGAAGGTATCACAATCCACTGTTCGAAGAAGGCTCAGAGAGCAGAAACATAGGCCACACCACAAGATGCAAACCACTCATCAGTAGTAAGAATCGGAAGACCAGATTGTACTTTGCAAAGAAGTACAGAGATGAGCCACAAAAGTTCTGGAACACAATCTTATGCACTGATAAGAACAAGATTAATCTCTGCCAAAGTGTGGAGAAAGAAAGGAACTGCTTATGATCCGAAGCATACAAGCTCATCTGTGAAATATGGTCATGGCTTGGGCGTGCATGGCTGCATCTGGAACAGGCTCATTATTATTTATTGATGATGTAACTGACGATGGTAGGAGCAAAATGTATTAAGAAGTGTACAGAAACATTTTGTCTGCCAATTTACATGCATTGAAACTAATCGGGAGGAAGTTTATCATGCAGCAGGACAATGACCAAAAGCACACTGCCAACAAAACAAAGGACTTCATCAGGGGAGAAAAGTGGAAGGATTTAGACTGGCCAAGTCAATCACCTGACCTTAACCCAATAGAGCATGCATTTCACCTCCTTAAGAGGAGACTGAAGGGAGAAACACCGCAAAACAAATAAGAACTGAAAGAAGCTGTGGTATAAGCTTGGAATAGCATCACAAATGAAGAATGCAACAGTTTGGTGATGTCGATGGGTTGCTGGCTTGAGGCAGTTATTGCAAGCAAGGGATATGCCACCAAATATTAAATGTTATTTACTTAAAGATTATTTGTTCCATTTTGCTCACCTAAAAATGCTGTGATCTAATACAAACGGTGAAATGTCCTAAGTTGTTTAACACATCTAGATGTTAATGCCAGGAAATGAAAGCTGAAATTCTGAATTGTCTCATACTTATCTTATAATCTTAAACCCAAACGTTTTTGGGTTTAAGATCTTATAATCTTAAACCCAAAGGAATTTGCCTTGCCGTTCCAATACTTTTGGAGGGGACTGTTTCAATGTCCTGGTCACAAAATCTAATTTAGTGGGGAATTGTTTTTTATACTTCTTAGCATAAACAATTAGGAAATAACACTGCTGTTGTGGAAAATAATTCCCTTTTTCCTGCAAACATGTTGAAACCACTCAGAAGTTTGTGAATTCGGTAACACTTTATTTGAAGGGGTGTGTATAAGCGTGACATGACACTGTCATGATACTGTCATAACCACTTCTCTTTGATACAGTTGCAAAGTTAACAAAAAAGCAATGCTCAACAAGTGAAGTAAGTCTTTACTTTAGTTGTAACGAATACATGAACTTCTTTGATGAAAAGATCATCACCATTAGAAAACAAATAATTGAATCTTCTATAAATAGTTTCTGTCCCAAAAATCTCAGCTGTCCCTAGAATGTCCTGAACCTTCCTGACCTGGTGTCAAAGGAGACACAAGAATTTTTGGATCCTATATCGCTCGATTCATTTACAAAATCTGTAAAGAGTTCTAAACACACACATTTTCAGCTAGATCCGATTCCAACAAAATCACTTAAGGAGTTATATCTGGTGCTACGTCAGCCAAGGTTGAACATAACAAAGTGTTCCCTTTCCTCCGGATGTGTACCAAACTCACTAAAAACAGCACAAATAAAGCCTCTTCTAAAAAAGTCTAATCTGGTTCCAGAAATAATAAACAACTATAGGCCAATATCGAACCTCCCATTCCTCTCAAAAATCTTAGAAAGATGTTTCCCTTTGGGTTGCAGATTTCAAGCTGGCGTCAAATGCATGGAATTTGCAACAAAGTATTTAATATGACAAGTTTAGCTACAATTATTTTCATTTGTCCAATTTCTTTCGGTCCTCTGAACAGGGGGACTATATTTAACTATAAAACATAAAAAAACTATAAAATGGACAAGGCTAAAGAAATGGTTGAAAATGTTTTCAAAGCCGGACTGCAATACAATGACATAGTAGATGAATGTTAGATCCAGTCTAAAATACTTTTTAGTATTTGCCTTTTCTGCCTCCAGTAGATAGTTAAAATACTCACTTTTACCAACACAGAATGTTAGCAAAGGAAGAAAAAAAAATACATTTCTTGCACAGTTACAAAATTTTCCTTGAATGGAAGGATAAAGACTGACAAAAACCAAAGTAATAGTCCAGAACAGTTATATTATGAATAAATACAGTTTGAATACACAACTCCTGCAAGTAGAACCCTGTCATTTACATATTGCACAATATATTATAGACACTTAATATTACACAGTACCGGTCAAATATTTGGACACATTCATCCATATGTTTCTAGATTATCATAGATAACAATGAACAGAGAATGATACGGAATTCAATCTAGATTTTAATATGGCAACAGCCTCTGAATAAATGTTGACATAAACTCCACTAAAGCTTCTAATTTTCACTGTCAGTATGATGTTGATTAAACAATATTGTCCTACAGCGGCAAATATGAATTTGACTTAGACATAAGACAA
Organism: Esox niger; assembly: GCA_016801105.1. Taxonomy (NCBI): domain Eukaryota; kingdom Metazoa; phylum Chordata; class Actinopteri; order Esociformes; family Esocidae; genus Esox; species Esox niger. The sequence goes on along the minus strand of JACXGJ010000569.1, from coordinate 12,306 downwards.
ATGGTCAGAGAAGAAAGGAGAGAGGAAATGGCTAAGGAAGAGAAGAGAAGGTAAAGGAGGGAGGAAGACTGGAAGAAGGGGAATATGGAGGAGAAAAGAGGAGAGAGGAAGGGTATGGAGAGAGGAAAAAGACAGGAAGAGAGAGGAAGAGGAAAGGATGACAAGGAGGGGGAGAGGTCCTTGCATTTTTACACTTCATATGCATTGTGAATTCATTATGCCAGTGCGCAACAGTAAGCCAAGGCTTCATTACACCCGTTCGTTCCTTCATAACGAGACGCCAACTTTCTTTCTGAACCAGGGTTTTTTCATTCTGCTGCGTGACAAGGCTCCATCCAGACATTTTAAGTGCACTTAGGTGTTGAGTAGGGACATGCCTGGCTTGCAGAGACTGTGGACACACACAAATGCCTGCAAGAGACGTGTCTGCTTCTACAACAACACACATGCAAACAAAAAGCAAGGGACAGACAACCACACACAACTCACAAGGGAATGGAAATACTGGGATACACACAGGAGTATGTACATACAATTTTATGTATATATATATATATGTATATATATATATATATAGTATCTGGTACACATTATTCTTAGGTTACATGCAGCTTGAAAAGGTCCCCATGTACAGCGCTGGGAAGAAAGTATTTGGTCCCCTGCTGATTTTGTAGGTTTGTCCACTGACAAAGAAATTATCAGTCTATAATTTTAATGGGAGGTTCACTTGAATAGTGAGACAGAATAAAAAAATAAATATATTAGCATTTTAATGAGGGTGTTGGATTTTTATCCATGTTTGATCCATGAACAAAATTAATGCAACCAGAAGTCAGGGTAGAGACATATTTATTCAGCATGAGGCAAAGATGTTAACCTTCCATAGTTCTTTCCTTTGCTCTCCAATGAATACATTATTTTATACCAATACATAGAGGAGGCGATCAGTGGTCATAGCCAACTATTACACAGTCCATTATCTTCCCGCACATCCCCTCAAATATCTGGCTTCCAATCACATACATGTATTCTATATCCTAACCTTACATGGCCTGGTAGTGTCCCCTCTTAAGCTCCTGGCTCAACACGCTTACCAGGTTGTGTGGGGCCCTTCAATAGTGGATACCAACTGCTTGTGATACGGTACCTCAAATAGCACAAGGTAACGAAGTACCAGTCCTCTAACAAGAGAATAGAAAAATAAATGCAGATCATCAGGTAAAGACAGGCTTCTTCACAATGGTATGTTACAACCAACTGTCCATGGGTCTATTCCTTTGGTTGATGCTTGGCAATGTGGGTGGATTGATTTCCTGCCTGTTGGGCCCTGTCCGGGGGCCTCCCCCGAATAGGGCCACAGTGTCACTCGACCACCCTGTCCCAGCCCCAAGGTCTTACGCTGCTATATTATTGTGCTGGGGTAGTAGGATCTACATTTTCCCTGTAATCTGTCGTTTTAAATTTAGGAGGACATGAGGTCTGGACCCACACCTGCGGAGTACCAGGCTTGACTTGTTGCGGTCCTTGTCCAAAGTCCTCCTGGTTGTGTTGCAGATCAAGACGATACATGACAATTTCAGCTGCCACTCCCCCCCCCGTCCTTGTCCATCTGGTCATGCCTCCAATCTGGACTAGGCTTAAATAGACTCTGGGCTTAGCCCACATGCATCAATAAACTGTTACAATTTGGACTCTTAATTTGGACTCTTAAAAAGCTTTTCTGAGGGCTTTTCCAGATGGCAATACCTTTGTTGAAGCATGGGTTCTCAATAGCAAAACCACATCTGAAAAATACTGCAAGGGATATAGTTGGCGATGTTGTCAGCAGCGTTATGTCATGACAAAAAATAAGAGGATGGATCAGGCTTGATGGTTATCACTCAAGGTGTTAGAAAGAGACCACCCGGTAGGAGGAGCCAACCAAAGAGTAAAAAACATAAGAACGAGACAAAAACAAGAACAACGGATATAAGTAAACATACAGCTCAGAGGACACACAAAGGGAACACCTCAAGCTTTATGAAGAACATATTTTAGGAAGATGGCACTCCTACACTGTATGTCTGGTGAATGTTTGAAAACAGAGTTTGATTTATTCACAGTCCCTTTCTTTATTGTTTCTTTATTCTTTATTGCAGGAAATTGCGAAGACAACGTTGATATAAACAATACATTGTTGTACTGACAGTGGGGAGAACAAGTATTTGATACACTGCTGATTTTGCAGGTTTTCCTATTTACAAAGCATGTAGAGGTCTGTCATTTTTATCATAGGTACACTTCAACAGTGAGACGGAATCCAGAAAAAAATCCTGATTTTTATAATTAATTTGCATTTTATTGCATGTCATAAGTATTTGATACATCAGAAAAGCTAAACTTAATATTTGGTACAGAAACCTGTGTTTGCAATTACAGAGATCATATGGGTCCTGTAGTTCTTTACCAGGTTTGCACACACTGCAGCTAAGATTTTGGCCCACTCCTCCATACAGACCTTCTCCAGATCCTTAAGGTTTCGGGGCTGTCGCTGAGCAATACAGACTTTCAGCTCCCCTCGAAAGATTTTCTATTGGGTTCAGGTCTGGAGACTGGCTTAGCCACTCCAGGACCTTGAGATGCTTCTTATGGAGCCACTCCTTAGTTGCCCTGGCTGTGTGTTTTGGGTCGTTGTCATGCTGGAAGACCCAGCCACGACCCATCTTCAGTGCTCTTACTGAGGGAAGCAGGATGTTGGCCAAGATCTCGCAATACATGGCCCCATCCATCCTCCCCTCAATACGGTGCTGTCGTCCTGTCTCCTTTGCAGAGAAGCATCACCAAAGAATGATGTTTCCACCTCCATGCTTCACGGTTGGGATGGTGTTCTTGGGGTTGGAGTTTAGACCAAAACGCTCTATTTTTGTCTCATCAGGCCACATTACCTTCTCCCATTCCTCCTCTGGATCAACCAGATGCTCATTGGCAAACTTCAGACGGGCCTGGACATGCGCTGGCTTGAGCAGGAGGACCTTGCATGCACTGCAGGGTTTTAATCCATGACGGCATAGTATGTTACTAATGGTTTTCTTTGAGATTGTGGTCCCAGCTCTCTTCAGGTCATTGACCAGGTCCTGCCATGTAGTTCTTGGCTGATCCCTCACCTTCCTCATGATCATTGATGCCCCACGAGGTGAGATCTTGCAAGGAGCTCCAGACCGAGGGAGATTGACCATCATTTTGAACTGCTTCCATTTTCTAATAATGGCCCCAACAGTTGTTGCCTTCTCACCAAGCTGCTTGCCAATTGTCCTGTAGCCAACGCCAGCCATGTGCAGGTCTACAATATTATCCCTGATGTCCTTACACAGCTCGCTGGTCTTGACCATTATGGAGAGGTTGGAGTCTGTTTGATTGAATGCATTCATGACATATTCTAGCGACCTTGGTCTTGCTGTTTGTCATCCTTGTACTACATATCCAGTGTGGTTCAGTGGGTAAGGTGATTGCCCTCTGATTTGACTGTCGCCGGTTTGAAACACATGCTGAACATTTGGTTTAAATTCCTATTTATTAGTACGTTTTCATAGCGTTTGAAAATAACATACGTTTATCTGGTGTTCGTATGTTATTTTAAGTTTTAGTAGTGGTTGTAATAGCGTTCGTACGTTTTACGCATTTCGTAATGTATTATAAGTTTTCATGTGCCATGGATTTTCGTATAATTGTCTACTTGGTTTCCTGAGAACACGTTGTTATATCTTACACAAAAAAACATGTTTCCTGCATGTAATTCTGTGCTTCTGGAAAAACACCATGCTATATCATAAAATATGAAAGCTTAACAACCACCGGTTCTACATCTGTTGTAATACTTATCGAAACATAACACGCCGGGTGTAATTGCATTGCTGACCCTGACACTTTCGTTGAACATCAAACATCATGCCACTGATATATCACTTATTTATTGCCTGGGAATTTAACATTCCGAAACCCATTTGTTAAACATCAAACATAACCCACTTGTTATAACACATGTCTGGGGTGTTTATCAATCATTGTAAAACACCAAACATGGACACATCAATGCAATCATAAATTACAAAGTCAGCGGAAATGCATTAGTCACTCTGGAAGTCCCGCCCTAACACACGTCATACTGGAAGGCCGACATTTTGAAAGAAACTTAGAGAGGAAACAGGCCTTAGAGGGTTGACCAGTCCTCTTCTGGCTGTCCCGGGTGAACATATTAAGAGTCCTAATTGTAATAATTAATCGATGCATGTGGGCTGAGCCCAGAGTCTATTTAAACCTAGTCCAGATCGGAAGCATGATCAGATGGACAGGGACAATGGTGATGATCTTTTCATCAAAGAAGTCCATGCCTCCGCCCAGTCCTGTTCCTGGTCCACCTACTGAGGCGGAGCCTTCACTTGTTTTCTGTGTGTTCTTGATTTGCCATGTCCTTGTTTGGTCTTTCCTGTTCCCGCTTCAGTTAATCGGTTTATTCCTTTCACCTGTGTTTTGCCCTCACCGGTTTCTGTCCTCGTTGTTAGTCTGTGTATTTAGTTCAGCCCCTTTGTCCCTGTCCTGGGCAGTCATTGTTTGATGTAGGTATACGTTTGATAGAAGCTTGTTGTAGCTGTATGTATGTTTCATATTCCTGGTTCTGATCTGTTTTGTTTCTGTTTTGAGGTGCATGGCACTCGGTTTTGTTTTCCTTTTGTTCTATTAAAAGTTATCCCTTTGACCCCTGTGCTTGCCTGCATCTCCCTCCTTGGACCCTGACAATAAATCTCTGAATGGTTTAGGACCCAAATACATTTCTGACAAGTTTGAAGAATATAAACCAAGCAGGGCTCTTAGATCCATGAACACAGGTCAGCTGATAGAGCCCAGAGTCCAAATTAAACATGGAGAAGCTGCATTTACCAGCTATGGTTTACACAACACTGTACCTCCCGGGTCCCCCAGGAGATACTTTGGGAGGAGCTGTGGGAGTATGGGGTGAGGTCCCTTCTTAGGGATATCTAATCCCTGTACATCCAAAGTGAGAGCTGTGTTCGGGTTCTCTGTAGTAAGTTGGACTCGTTCCAGGTGGGGGTTGGCCTCTACCAGGGCTGCACTTTGTCCCAACCCTGTTTATAACGTTCATGGACAAGATATCGAGGCGTAGTCGGGGTGGGGTTGCAGTTCTGTGGGCTAAGGATCTCATCGCTGCTTTTTGCAGATGATGTGGTCCTGATGGCATCAGTCTGTGACCTTCAGCACTCACTGGACTGGATGGCAGTGATCATAAAGCTGGTGAACTTGTATTACCTTGCATCTCAAAATAGGACTCCTAAAAGCTGGATCCCTTGCACCAAAGGCAATTGCAGTAAATTAATTAATCTCTGATCATAAACAAGATGTGTAAAACATGGTTTCATTCTTGTGACGTTTTACTCATGTTAACCAGGCTGATGAATCGTTTTACATAGCTACTATTTACAGGACGCCCGGGCCATATACAATGTTCATCAATGAGTTTCCAGAATTCTTGTCTAACCTTGTAGTCATGGCAGGTAGTGTTCTAATATTTGCCGATTTCAATATTCATATGAAAGTCAAACGACCCTCTTCAAATAGCCTTTGAATAGCCCTAACCCTAACTCAATGGGTTTTATCTAACATGTCTCAGGTCCAACGCAAAGCCACAATCATACCTATGATTTAGTCCTCTCACAAGAAATAGATATTGTAGATCTAATAATTTCCCCCAAAAATGCTGGAATATCGGATTACTGTCTTATTACATTTATCGTTAAAACAAGAAATCCACTCGCTCCGCAAACAATGAGTTTCAATAGCCGTACTATATATTCTCGGACATTCAATTGATTTCTTGATTTTCTTCCAAGCTTGCTCTTCAGTGACAAAGTAAATGAATCCGCAAACGATCTAATTGAGGATCAAAATACTTTAGACACGGTTGCACCATGAAAAACAAATGAAATATGCAACAATAAACTTGCTACCTGGTACACAGATAATAGTAGAGCACACAAGAAAGCCTCCAGAAAATTGGAGCAAAAGTGGCGATCCACAAAGTTGGAATTATTCAGATTAGCCTGGAGAGACAGCACACTAAAATACCGAAAGGCACTCACATCTGCTCGATCAATGTATTTCTCCAAACTGACTGAGGTGAACAAAATCAATCAATTATTTCTCTTTGATACAGTTGCAAAGTTAACAAAAAAGCAACGCTCAACAAATGTAGTGGGTCTTGACTTTAGCTGTAATGAACTTCTTTGATGAAAAGATCATCACAATTAGAAAATAAGTTGCCCTGAGAATGTCCTGAACCTCCCTGACCGGGTGTCAATAGGGACACTGGAACTTTTTGATCCCGTATCGCTCGACCCATTCACAAAATGTGTAATGAGTTCTAAACCCACAAATTGTCAGCTAGACCCGATTCCAACTGAATTACTAAAGGATCTATTTTCAGTGCTAGGTCAGCCAATGCTGAACATAAAAAAATACTCCCATTTCTCCGGATGTGTACCAAACTCACCTTAAACAGCGGAAATAAAGCCTCTCTTAAAAAAATTGAATCTGGGTCCAGACACATTAAACAAATTTATGCCAATATCGAACCTCCCATTCCCATCAAAAATCTTAGAAAAATGTGTTTCCCAACAACTGATTGCCTTCCTGAAGACAAATAACATTTATGAATTGCTCCAGTCCGGTTTCAGACCTGGACTGGAGCAAAATCAGATACTGATTTTGAGGTTTTCATTAGTTGTCAGTTATAATGCTCAAAATTAAGAGGAAAGAACACTTGAAATATATGTCTGTGTGGAATGACTACAAACATTATGCAAGTTTCACTTTTTGAATGGAATTACTGAAATAAACTTTTTGATGATATTCCAATTATATGATGAGCACCTGTATATCCTTCTCTTACTCTCCCACTCTCCTCTTTCTTTCAGTCTATCTCATGTTCTACCTCTCGGTCTGAGAGTACTGTATTGAGTCTGAGCAGGAGTCAATCTAAAGGTCTGTGTCGTTGTAATAGCCTCATTATTTATAGATGAGATCAGGGCAGGCAGAGCAAAGACAAAAGGAGAAAGGAACCAGGACACAATATCTGCAGCTTAGACATCAACAGACTGTGATGTCTGTTGATGTTTTAAGTGATGTTAAGAGATGTGTTTGCACACGTGGGTGTTTGTGCATGCGTGTGTGTGGTAAAACCAATTTCATTCATGTGGAATGGGAAATACATGGCTGAAGCGTTTTGGTTTTAGTGTCAAATGTATGTCTAGGGTCAGAATATGTGTGAGTGGGTTTGTGTGTGCCGGGGGTCTTAGTATATTTACACTTTAATTAGCCATTTGTCAAGATGGGAAGCACATCTACATAGTACATTATTTGAATTAAAAAACAGACACTGGGGCTTTAAATAGACTGGTGCATTGCTAGGGCATAATGGACATGGATGTTGAATGAAGGTTTAAGATACTGAACTGACCCACACTGGTAATTCCCACTCTGTGTGAAAGCAGACAGATGATTTGATTTAATCTTCGTAACCTGTTTAACATGACATGTTATTTCTGTGAATACTAATCTTGCAGCTTAATATCTAGGTAAGAGTGGTCTACATGCATTGTCCTAGTCAATCTGCTGATGGATTTATGTCAAATAGGCTAGAGTTAAAGGAATAGTTTGACCGAGATTCATATTTGGGTGAAATTCCACTTACTCTGGGTTGTTCTTGAAGGCCATTGCAGTACTTTTTCACAACAACCCATTGTTCACATCTATCCCAGCATTTTTTTATGTTGTCTAAATTCATGAAACTGTGCATCGCAAGGCACATAAGTTGCACGTACATATGATGAGACCAGATGCACAGCAGTGCCAAAGAATGTTGTCTCATCATCAGTGGTGTGATCTTACCCATCTTTGTCAAACCAGCCCTCTTCACTGGCCACACTCTGAGTATAATCATCTTTATTCGTTGCTTGAAAGATGGAGCAGAATACGTTCAGCTGGGAGAGTTTGTCTGATGATGATGATGGTGTTCAACAAAGAGCTAAACTCCACAAAGGGAATGCTTGCATAATTATTTAAGTTGTCGAGGTGCTGTAGATTGTAGAAGCCCATTTTGACAGCATCGTCTACAGACCTTTTGGCTCTGTGAGATAATTGCTGTGTGTCGAGGTAGGCGTCAGTGACGCTTTTGAGATTAAACAGGACTGGGTCAGTAGACAACCTAGAATTAAAAACATCTGACCAGTAAACATCTTCGACCAAAGGTGGTCCTGTTAGTCAATCTGGAATGTCTGGTAAAAATGTATGTCATTATTTTCACTGGAATTATTATTATAAACCATCTTTAGTTTATTAAATTTCCGATTCCCTAAAAAAGTATGTGTCCTTGAATTTCAAGCTCTTTCACAATAACCAGATTTTCTTGTTCAAATGTAATGGTCATTACATCACAAGGAGAGTAAAAGAGGATATACAGGTGGGAGAAAACAACTCACGAGAAATCAGACATCCAGCAGGCACTTCTCTCTCCATGGGAGGTGCCAGTTTAAATTACAATAAACTTAAATTAACCCTAAGCACAAAAAAATGTATAATAATAATCCCTAATATTTACCATCTACTTATTTGTGCCACATAAATGTGAATGATTTCATAATTCCATGACAGACAGTCATATGAAATTCCACTAGAATGTTCCTTTCCTTGTATGTATATTGCCTTTGTAAACATTTAGAAATAATTCTTAGCACACATTTTGTTCAGTGTAAGAAAAAGAAAGTTCTGTCTGAATGTACATTTTGAGCTCATTCAACTCATTGCTTTACATGGTTTATACATAAATGTGACCTGATTGCATGCATACTAAGTCATATTCACACACTGCCTGTCCCGGAAAATCTCGAGTTAGCTTTATATTAACTAAGTGGTTAAATTCTATTAACGAATTTACCAACCTTTATTTTATCTATTGACTTTTTACCCGACTTACCGAGACAAAATAAACAGAGCTACTCGCCCCTGAACACCCAAGCTAAGTACCATTATGCCTCATTGTGGTTGTTGTAATTTCAACACGGAGAACAATCGTCTTCAGATAAAGATAGCAGAGATAGCGGCTTGGCTTCAAATGCAAATGTCAGGTAAGGATTATTATAGAAAAGGAAAAAACAGAGTCTGTGCCACCAGGAAGAAACAATAGTTTTGATAACCACCCGGCACAGCTCCTGCAACTGGTGAGAACTTTCTCATTGTCACTGGGAAGAAATGCTACTAACCCATTAAACCCGATTCACTGCTAGAACAGAGATTTTCAATGGATTTTCCTAACTGGAGTCAGAGTCAAGGAGGGGTATGATCATCATGCACTTTATACCGACGGCCCAAAAATTTTGGTATTCCATGATTCCATTACCTGCAGAATTAAAACTAAAGAATCAGCCGGCGATCGTACACTGTTTATCGGCCGCCAGAGCCACTGACGTAGCTGCAAATCTGGGGTTGGTGCTAGCGAAGTCTAAAACTGGCAAGTATAAAAAATACAGAGAAATTGTTATTCACGTTGACACCAACAATGTTAGGATGAAACAGTCAGAGGATACAAAGCAGAACATAGCATCAGCGTTGAAATTAGCTAGAAAGATGTGTCGGTATTGAGAAATTTTCTCTGATCGTCTTCTAGCCTAGGGGTACCAATGACCTCTAGAGCAGACCTGCACAATTCAACTGCTGGGTGAAACGGAGGTTCTGCTCGTCGCAGTAGGTAGAGGGAGTAGATAACTGGCTCTCTTTTTGGGACTCACCCAGAAAGTGTCAAGCCTGATCTGCTGAAGAGCGATGGACTCCATCCTAGCTGGGGTGGTGTTCGTTTATCTAGGAACATAGACAGGAGTCCCACTCCTATAGCCTCACCATCAGATAGGGTGTAGGACAGGCCGCAGGCTGTTAGCCAGCCTGCTAGCATAGTGGAGTCTGTCAATAGCATAGCCAGAGTAGTTAGAATAATTTTGCCTATTGTGACTGACTGTGACTCATTCCAGGCTGAGAAAAGTTGAACAAGTAAACGCCCCCAAGGTTGAAGCAGAATAACACAAGTAAACGCCCCCAAATTTGCCAATTTATTTTTAAAAATCTGGATATTCTGTTGTTATTCTGTCTCTCACTGTTCATTTAAACCTACCATTAAAATGATAGATCGATCATTTCTTTGTCAGTCTGAAAATGTACAAAATCAGCAGGGTATCCAATTATTTTTTCCCTCACTGTACACGTATCTTTAGATTACATTATCCTTATTGGCCTGTACCCACCACCCGTGACCATCAGTTATAGATACGTCTGCATAAGGGAACAGCGCACCATTAAAAAGGCAACATGAAAACAAGGTAAACAAATCGTATATATAACATTCTAGCTAATCATTCTCTCTGTTCGGGAAATGATCCTAGACCTAGCTATAAGAAATGTAATATGGCCATGCTACCTTAATGTATAGTAAATGGCTTATCTTAAAATACTTCAATGATGATGTATTTTGTGCACCTTATTAAAATGTTAGTTACTTGTCTAATTTCAATTGCATAATAGTTGCTTTCATTTTATAGCTAGCTGTCTGTGCTTAATCCGAATGCTAAATTAGCCCTGCATCTGTCATAAATATATGTCTGCCCTGTCTTAAAATATCTTCATTTAATGAACAAAAAGTGTTAAATTGAAGGTGATGTGGGGATTTCTTGACAAGGGATTAACACTGAACTAGCTAACATTGGTTAAAAAACACTTCTAATAACTGTTTCAGACACACAAGGGTAGAACAAGGAGGTAAGGTTGGTGATGGCTGTAATGATGGAGAACACAAGGTTTCTTAAATCACTACAGCAATCATTCATGTTTTCCTTAATGGCTAAACATTTTTACGACAAATATCAACATTTAAACTGCCTGGACAAGAAGTGCGGCGGGAAAAGGCCTAAATTGTCACATCCTGGCTATGCCCCTAGCCATCTCTGCACTGGGCTGGGGCCATAGTCAGGACGGGACAAAAGAAGATGCTTCTAGGCATCTATGTAGTTAGGTCTACCCAATTAGAGGCAGGTGTATATCGTTGCCTCCAATTGGGGAACCCATTTATGTTGAATGTTAGCCCACATTTAGTGTGGATCATTTTGGTTCGTAGTTGTTGTTTCTCTTTACCCAAAGTCACAGGAGCTGCTATTAGTCTGTTTCTTTACTTTTAAATAAAACATGGATTATCACCACCTGTACGTCTCTGCGCCTGTGTCCTGCCACCAGCCTTGTGACACAAATGCCAAAAGGAAAGGCTGCATGGGACTCACAGTTCATGTGAAGCAAAGATTGAGGAGGATGTGAGAGCCAAAGCAGCAAAGCTAATTAAGAGGAGAGAAATGGGTCTTTATCAGATGCAAAGTGCCCTATTAAAAATGAAGTCACAGGGAATGAAATCGGCCCCTGGCGGGGTATGCGTGTGTGTGCGCACTTGAAGCATATACAGTATAATGTGGAGAGAATCTGCAGAAAAGCGAACAAATCGATCTCTTTCCACCCCCCCTTTGTCTCTCTCCATCGTTCTTCTCTCTCTGTCCAATGACAGAAAGGCCTCCAGTCTCACTTGAAAGCAAAGCCATTTAGCCTCCAGTCTATTTGAAGAGGGTTACATTTGTTACATAGGATGCTCTGATACTCCCCATCAACCTGGTTTAACTCACAGAGTACAGACATACAGTATTTCCCAAATGTCACCCAATTCCTTGCATATGACACTACTATTGACAAGGGTAAATAGTAGTGGTCTAAATTAGTGAGTGATTAAAGGAATAAGGCATCATATTGAACGCATGCAGGGTAGAGCAAGGAAAACCTTTTTCTTTCTTTAGTAGCGATCCCAAAAATGCCTTTTGATTTCATTGCTTATGGGCAGACCTGAAAAATGGGCTTTGTAAGGAAGAGTGCATGTCCTGATGGTTGAAATAAGAGATTAGCGTTCCCAAATTGAGTGAAAAGTGAAGAAAAGCATGATGCAATAGCAATAAGGTGACTTTTGTGTGTGTGTGTGCGCGTGTGTGTGTGTGTGTGTGTGTGTGTGTGTGTGTGTGTGTGTGTGTGTGTGTGTGTCTGTAACTGGGCCAAACATTCATGGTTATGTAAACTTTTGATGAGGGCCATTTGGGTGGTTACAGTTATCATTATGATTTAAAAAGGAGCCAATCAACTATGTGAGAATAAATGGCTTCATATGATCACTATCCTTAAATACAT